>LNAC01000975.1:150937-173383 GCA_002007465.1 Ailurus styani
GTTCAAATTTATTTTTTTCTCTTTTCGGATTTTTTTTTTTTCTTTAGGCTTCTTCCACCCTGCTGGAGCCCCGAGCGTCGCCTGCCTGCCAGTTTCCCGGCGTGGGGATCGGGAGACGCGCTCTTCGTGCTGGGCGGGTTGGCTCCCGAGTGGGGGCCGGGGGCTCCCAGGCCACGGTTTCTCCGCCTTGGTTTCGTCTCCCTGGGAGACCCTACGTCTTGGTGTGCGGCAAATTTCCTGCCAAAGCTCGGGCTCTAGGCAAGCTTCCTGTGCCCCCTTGCCCCCCACCCCCGGAGCTGTGGATGCGGCCGGCCGGTTTGGGGGGTTGTTGTCATACTTCTTTAGAAGACAGAAGTGAGCAACGGAGGGGAGACCCGGTTCTAACACCCTCCTGAGGTGTTCCCACACCCTGGGAATTAGAGGTAGAGAGGTTCACTCCCTCCAGGTCCCGCAGCTCCATGTGCCCAGCCAGGGACCACCACAGAATCTGCCCCAAGTTGGTTGGTTTGTGGCCTATTATGTTTTTATTTTGTCTAGGATTAGCGGGGTTTGAAATTTTTGTGGCCAGCCTTACTACCCCTCCGGGGCTTCAACTTTCCAACCAACAAGTCAACGGGAACGTTCCGGCGAAACTGGACCTCCTGGTGCGCTGCTGGGACGCGTGCGGGGAGTAGAAACGAAATCCTCTTCGGGTGGCGCCTGGCGGACTCCCGGGCCTGGGGTTGCAGGGCAGTTTCTGAAACCCCCTGGATTGGGCTTGGAATCAGATTTGATCCAGCCAGGGTCAAGGCCAGCACTTTGTTTTGATCTTTCCACGTGCCGAGATTGTGATCCTATGATCATTGGCCACGGACGATGCTTGCCCCTAAGCGACGTCCGCGGAAGCTAACGGGTTCAGCGGGGCTGCGCCTACCTGGCCAAATCAGAATCAAGTTTACGCTCAAGGTTGGGAGGACGTCGGTTACCTCGTGTGACCCGGGACGTGAGATGTCAGCCCAAATCAAAGCTGGCTACAAGTCCCCCTCCCCCAAGAGTCTCAGGGGACCCGCGCCCGAGACATTCTTTCTTTCCAAACTCTGGGCAAACACGTGTCCCCCATGCTACTTCGTATCTTTGGGTCGCACCTCCCAGAGGCCTCACTCGGACTGGGCCCTCCAGGAATCAAGGTCGCATCGCCTTGTCGCCTTGCCAACCCCACCGCCACCCCCCTCCAGAACTCCTGACTCCGGGCTGGTGCCAGCAAGCCTTGGCCCATGTTGTCACCAAGTCTGTGTCAGAGAGGGGGGCAGCCTGGAAAGGCAGGGATTACCTGGATCCTTGTATGGCACCCTAGCAGAAGCAAAACTTCGTGGTGATGATAGCGGGACACCTATGGCCGCTTTGAGGGGGGGGGCATGGAAGTGGAGACGAGAAAAATATGATGGAAGTAGATAAGTTGTGTGTGTAAGCAGCTTGCTTCTTAACTCCTCACCCCACCACCCCCAAACCCCAGCGGCTGAAGGAATTGTCTATCTTTTCTTTAAAGTGTCAAACTCCAGGGGGTGGGGTGGAGCTGAGGGTGGAGCTGTGCCCCGAGCCAGCCTGTACCCTACAACTGTGGCAGCCGCACTTTCTAGAGCAGACAAGTCCACTCTGATTTGTGTTTGCTTGGAATATAAAGGATCCCGTTCACAAAGGGGCACCCACTTCCCTATCCCATCCCCACCCCCTCTGAACCTTTCCTAGAACCCCAAGCACTTGGATTGCATACATTGATGCTTAATCTCCCTGTAGGGCACCCTAGATTTCACTGAGAGATTTTAAGAGGGGGAGGAGAGGATGAAGTTAGGATTAAGTAAAAGGACTGGGCATTCTTTTCGGGGGAGGGCTAGAGATGAATTCAAAATTGAATGTGGATGAATTTGGAAGTGTTTTGAAATTTCATTTCCTTCGGAAGCTGTCTGCTTTAGACCAAAACTTATTGAAATTATTTTGAAGGACCGGAAGCTGGGAGTCTCTTTGGAACAAAAAAGTCAAAGGCTTGCCGGATACCCCTTGCCGGATACCCCTTTCCTCAAATGAAGAAAAAGCAGCTTTACCCTCAGCTCAGTGACTCAGTACCCCCCAACACTGGCACTGCGCTGCCTGAGCCCTGTTCCTAACAGTCCAGATCCTTTAGGAAGGCCAAGCCCCAGGGGATGACCCAAGACAGGCTGGGCTCCCCAAGCCCCCAGCGCAGTGTCTGTCCTCTGGGACGGAGCCTGGGAAGGGCCTGCAGGAACCTGGCCTGGGGGTGAAGCCTGGAGGCCTGCAAAGCCTTGCCAGTGTCTGGGGAGGAATGTCCTAGCCGCCCCTGGTCCTTCCAAGCTCATCTACTGGTGATTTAAGGCCTCAAGTTTATATTTCTCATCTTGATGTTAAAAAATGGGGGGAGGGGTAGAACATGTACCAAGGTTTGGAGTTATTTATGTATGCTCTCCATTTACTTTTGTTTGTGGGGTTTTCTTCTTTTTGTCTTTCCTTCCTTCTTCCCCCTGCAGTGTTGGCAACCTTGGAGGGGGAGGCTTGGAGTGGGGGGGGGGAGGGTGAACTTGACCCGTTTATTCTTGTTAACTAGTCACAAAAACAGCATAAATATGAGCCCCCCACACTTACTATGATCTTTTAAAATATGGATATGGAGATATATATATATATATATACACACACACACAGTTAGGTGGAAACTGGTTAGGACTAAGACATCTCGGAAACTGTATTGGTAAACCAGCTAATCCTGTCCCTTTAAGAAAAATCCATAAAGCGCTTCCATCAGCCAGTGTCTGGGAAAGGAGCAAACTAACTGCTTGGAACAAAAGAGACAAAGAGGCCAAACAACAAAACAAACAAACAAGTCCCTCTCCCCCCCTCCAGACAACAATAGACTAGACGGAGCGAGTGCAGTGACTGCCCGGCCGGCTGCTGTTGTCCACCTGCCAAGTCTCCCGCATTTGGCTGCAGACTTTCCCTCTCTCGCGCCACTCCCGCCCCGCCGCCCCCCTCTCCCAGCTCTTTCTGTCTTTCCCTGTGTGCGACTCTCTCTGTGTCCCTCTCTTGGGGTCTGGCTATGTGTGTGTGTTTTGTCCCCGTCTGTCTCTGTTCTGCTGCTGCTTTCACTTGATGTCGCTCTGTGTCTCAAGACCTCCATTCTCTCCCTCTCTTTAAAGGCCCGCCGCATATCAGCATACTCTGGCATCTAGTTAGTTATTTGCTAGGCCTTTTCCGTGGCATCTCCAGACGGCCTGCCTCCTCAGGACTTGGGTCTCCCTGAGTTGTCCCGGTGGCCTGGTTTGTATTTTGTTCCGAGCCCTCTTCGCCAGGAGGATCCCCAAGTCCATTTGCACTTCGGCTTTTCATCATTCCCCCTGTTCACGTCTCTGCTCTTTTTCTATGAGGCTTTTCGCACGCGCACACACCCCCTCCTTGTCCCCACCAGCCCTTTCTCCGCTTCTTGGCTGCGGCTTGAAGCTCTCATGCATGCCTGCCTTCCCTTTCTCTCCCTCTCTCTTCCTCCCTTGCCGGCAGCCATTATCACGCCCCCCCCCCGCCACCGCGTGCCCTCCCCCTGCAAGTCCAGCCTCTTCCTTCCTCTTCCCTCCTTCCTCTTCCCTCCTCTCCACCAAACTTTAATAAAAATGCTGCAAACATTTTTGTCTGGGGATTGCTTTTCTTTTTGAAGTGAATATAAACCCTTGGAAAGTCGGGTGTGGAGAAAGGAGAGAATCACTATATGGAGACTGCGGGAAGCAGAGGCTTAGCCTGGAACAAGGGCCCCTGCCAACACCCCATCCCCTTCCACATGCTCCCCCCCCCCAATAAGCCCTTTTGTGATAGCATCTCCTGAATCATTGGCGAGATGCAGGGAAAACCTGGCCTCGGCTCTCCTCCCCTGGGCAGCAGGTGACCAATGGGGAGGGAGGCTGCAGCCTCCTCCGGCACATCCCCACCTCCAGCCCCTCTCTCCACTTCCTCTGAGGGAAACGAACAAAAAGATCGAAAGATCGAGGCCCCTGGCAACTCGGGGGTGGGGGTGGGTGGGGTCTGTAATTCCTCTTTCGGGGAAGTATAGAGAAGCTTCTCCAAGGATGGTTGTCTCTAGGCAAAGGAGGAGACTTCAACTCTCAAGAAGTTGTGGGTCAAACAGTGCTGAACTGTTTATCTTAAGCCCCCCAGAGAATTCCCACAGGGGCATGGTAGGGGGTTGGCCAAATGGTGGCGTCCCCCACCCCACTCCTGCCCCCCCAGTAGTCTTTGCCCAGTGAGCAACAGAACCGGGATCAGTGATCTCCCTCAGCCCTACCCTTCCTCTTCTCCTTTTTCAATAATATATATACAGGCGAGGCCAGATGAAAACAGCATTAGGGGCAACCCTGAAGAGAGGAAAATCATTTATAGTCTGAGAAGAGCACAAAAAAACAGAAATAGGAAATTTACCCTCACTGTTTGGTTGCTTGGTGATAGGGCAGTATTAAGAAACACTTAAGTAACCAAACACACCTATGCACACGCATACACACAAGTGTCCGTGTAGGTAGGTTTAGTTGGTGGAGACTGGTTGTGAAGAGGAAAAGGGAAGAATTTTGAAGTCAGATAAACTTTGGAATCAGATGGAATATAACCTGGCCACTGATTAGCTAAGCAACTATACCCACCTCACAGTGGTGTTCTAGAGATTAAGTGGAATTGCATCTGTGAGAAAGCCAAAAGCAATGTCTGGCAAGCTGTGTGTGCTCAATAGATGAGTCCTCCCTCCCTCTCTCTGATCCTCCCTCCCTCCCTCCTTCCCTCCTATCTGTTGGCTTCCTCCCTGGCTACCTTCCCAAGGTGCAAGCAAAGGGGAAATCATCCAAATTGCCCCAATTTCCAGATCCCAAGGGGAACTTTACTCCCCTCTGAGTCCCAATATTGGAGGAGCGCAGACCATACCACAGCCCACTAATTCTGTGCCAAGATACCGCCTGGGATCATTTGTTTGTGGATAGAATTATTTAGCTTCGTTAGTCCACTCCTTCCTCTTAAGTCTTTCTTTTTATCAGTGAAGGGGGGAGAGAACCTTTACCCAAAAATCCAACCACTTACATGTTTTTAGTTGAGACTGTGTGCCCAGAGAGCCTCTATTTGGGGGAACATATTAAAAATGACATCATAGCCAGAATGTCTAAGGGAGAAGCAGAGAAGAATATTTTCTAATGGAGTGTGGTCCTGACCCGTAACTTCTCAACAGGGAATTCTGTTTTCTTGGTATTTTGACCTTGTCAAAATGACTGATTTTTTTTTCCTCCAGAGGAGTCACTCTTTACCTAAGCTGTTTCTCAAGAAGTGTTTTGGGACAACACTTCAGTGCATCTGGAAGCATTCACTGGTGGAGGCACCTCGTCCTGGCCCTCCACCAGTGACTTGTTGCTGGGATTCCTTCTCTTTCTTTCTCTCTCCCCGAAGCCGAACCAGGTTATCATAGCAACGGGCTAGCCCGTGAGCCAGGCCTGGGCCCCCAACTTCAGCTGGTAAGAGAGTGAACACGTAACAAATGTTCCCACCTTACACTTCCTTTTTCCCTGGGTCTTATTGTCTGTTCAACAGATATCCCATTTCCACATTTCACTGGCTTCCTGGACATTTTCCTGTGTTAGCCCGGCCTTAACAACCATGGCACGGCGCGGATCCTGGAGCACATTTGGGGAAGGAGGGCGATCCCTCCGGCCGTTCCCTAATGCTTTCAGTCATCTCTTTGCTTTTCTCTCTTTCCCCCTGATTTCATCATGAGGTCTCTGCTGCTTTTGACAAGGATGTGGAAGGATGTTTATCCCTCTTCAGGTATTCTAATTTCCACGTAGTATCTTTCTGTGAACTACAGAGAAAGTCCTCTATCCTTCCAGGGAGGGTGGCTTCCCACTGCGGATTTCAACCCTGGTGTGGTGTACCCCGGAGCGGGGAGGGGGGGTGGTGGTCAGTGAACATCCTGCAGCAGCAAGCACGAGCACTGTGAGTCCCCCAGTTCTGACAGGTGTGAGTGTTGCTGGGCCATCAGTCATTTAGAGATGTCCCCTTAAAATGGAGGAGGCCACAAAGTGCCACGTCAGAAGACTAGCAGCCTCTCAAACCATCCAAAGTCTTGTCTTTGATTCTCCTTGGGCTCTTGTCCAGGCAGAAGCCTGAGATTATGTTTCCTTATTTTGTCTTTGACCTACATTCTTCATCTACTGAGGCTTCACTGTCATACCAGCGGGAGGGAGGCATTTGCTGAGCCTGTGGGGCCAGTGGGTGTGAAAGTGGAAATAGCAAACCCCTCAGACCCTGGTAGGTCCTCCGTCCTTCGCTTGCCTTTGCTTCCAGTGGGCCAGCTTCCCTACTTAACTGGTAACTCCCGTTAGGGCTGCCTGAGAGCCTTGAGGTAGGCACTACTGCCCCCCACAGTTTAAGTCCGGAAAAAGTGCCCCGTGTAAATACCCAGCACTGGGAGAATAGATTCCAAGTGACATGGTTCTGAGGTGAAGATGTAATTTGCCTTCTTCACCAGGGAACAGTCTGAAGGGCAGTCAGTTTCCGGTTTAAGAGAAAGGTTTGCTCCCGATTGCTAAGTGACAGCAGCTCCCTCCGTACTGATCCGATTCTACAGAACAAGAAACCTCCCAATTTAGGAGCCTTTGGAAAAATACTTTATCCTCTGAGGTGGCTCTCAGCTCTGGCTGCACATTAGAATCACCTGGGGAGCTTTAAAAAATTACCAGGGCCTGGGCCTCTCCTCAATCCAGTTAACTCTGACTTTCCAGGGGTGTGGTGTGGGCACTGGTATTTTTTTAAAGCTCTCCTGGGTGATTCTAGTGTTTGGCCAGGGTTGAGAACCGCTAATACGTAGGTTGAGAGAACAGGGCATCGTGGTGGATAATGCTCTTTCCTTTAATGAATATGTAAAGAACTCCTACTATCGAAGGTTTGCTGAAGACAAATAGATGGAATTGATGGGCACTGTGCACCCCATGGATTGTTTGTTTCTGCACAGAGCATGGGACAGGAAGTTCAAACCCCAAGTTCCAATTCAGGTTCTGTCACTAACTAGGGGAATGATCTTGGACAAGTCTTTGGGCCTTGGTCTGCTCATCTGTAAATGGAAGTGGCTGGAAAGAAAACTCTGTAATTTATGTTGGTGTACTCTAGCCTTACGGTGTATTGCCAAATTCTCAGAAACCCATAAGCTTAGCCAGGCAATTACCAAATTCTTTTGGAGGCTGGCTCCCTCCACTCATGCATATTACCGACAACCGTCCTTCTGATGTTCCACCAAATCCCTTTCCAAAAACCCTAAGTATCAGAGTGTTAATTTTTAAATAATACTGAGCTCCCTTAATTCTCTCCCCTGGTCTCTTACAAATTAGCAGATGAAGGGACTGGAGTAGTGGTAATGTCTATGAGCAGTGGGTAATGACTAACAGAAGTTTATCCAGTTGGATAAATGTCTAGTGGATTGCTGCTGGGGTCAGTGTTAGTTCTGGTCTTAATTAACATCTTCATTAATAGTGTGGGAGAGGGAATAAACAATAGCTAATGATATTTGCAGATGGTAGTAAATTCGGAGGTGTTGCTACTACCAGTGAAAGCAGCGAGAGCCATGGGGATATCGGAGATGTGAACAAGAAGTGATTATAATGATGTTTGTTCTGGAAAAGGCAGAATGAAACGTTTCCATGGGGGGGGTGCAGATGACAAGGGAGACTGAGAAATGCTGAGAGAAACAACAACTGCTATCGTTTGTAACTTGGGTGTACATTTGGCAAACAAGGCAGCTGATGGCCTCGCAACTTCTGTTGGGCACACTGAGATGCTGTCCGGAACAACAATACAAATCATAGTGCCGACGATCACGGTAATAATACCCAACATTGACTCAGTGCAGACAATATGCCAGACAGGGTTCTAAGTGATTTATATGGAGGTGATTTTTATTCCTGATATTTTAATCACAATAGAGTTCTCCTAGGCTCTCTAAAGATTCTGATAGCGGTCTTACCAGAGTTCTTGGATTTCTAGGGGTGAAAAGACATATGAGTTCATGGGAAAATGAGGAGTATGAAAAGGGGTGGGAAAGTAAAGTGGAGGAGGTGATATGGACTCTTTCCCCAAGCTCTTGAGCAGAATCTTTCTTTCCACCTTTGATTCTTCCTGTCCCCAACCCACCTGCCATCCTTTTCTTTCATTAAGCCGTTGCTGGATGGTGAGGGTAGACAGAAAAATCTTGCAAAATGGAGGAAGGAGGGAAGGAAGGAAAGAAAGAAGGAGAGATGGAAGGAAGAAAGGAAGGAAAGAGGGAAAGGAAAGAGAAAGAAAACTAACATTTATTGCAGTCCTATCCCAAGTCATAAAGGAGTTGTGGCATGAGGTGTTAAACTTCAGACACTGCACAGATTTTCTTGTTTAACCTTTACATGTCTAATTCTCACAATGACTCTCTCTCATGGTTGTTGGCTCTCACTCCAATTAATGAAAGAAAAGACTCAGAGAGGTTAGGTCACTGGCCATGAACACACAGCCTATTGATTGAGTAGAGGTTCAAAATGCAGTTGGTTTACTCCTAAACTCATGTCCTCTCCAACCAGGAATACATAATTTCTCTTCTTTCATTTCAGCCCTGCCTGGTTAATGACAACATACAGCCACGCACAGAGAGCCAGAAGGTAGAAATATTAAGAAGAGAATAAACACTGAGGAGCAGAGGGATAAAGGGAAAGTAGCCAGTATACACATCCACTGCCCAATTCAATGTGATTGAATTATTTATAATTATATTTTGAAATTAGGAAAAATGGAATTTGCAAACAAGAAAGGCTTCAAGACAATGGAACCCATAATAATGTGGATTTGACCTTGAGGGAATTTGGCAGAGAGCATTAGTATCTGAGACAAAAGTAAACTGAGAAGAAAAACATTTGAATGCTATAAAAGCCAAGACTCTTCTTGGCAAATGTGAAGCCCAGGGCCAGATGGATGCCAAAGGTCTTCAAAATTATATCAAAGGAGCTTTAGGAAGTTGGAAACATGTGGCCTGGACATGCAGCTCCCCCCTTCCCCAACCTCACTACGAAATGGGGCTCCAAATGCCCACTCAGACTTAGAATTAGGAACTGAGATTTTCAAACTGATGAGATACACACTGCAGAGTAGATACATAAAAGGTACGGATCAAAGAACAAATACAAAGCAAACACCATTGTAAACATGACCCAGGTCAAGAAATGCAACCTTCCCAGGACCTCAGACGTCCCCTCCCCGATTTTTCTTGTGATCATTTCTTTGCTTTTATTTTTTTTATGTTAGTTTTAGCAGCTAGGCAGGTCTGTTTTTGAACTTTATATAAATAAAATCATACCGTATGTATTCTTTCAAGACTTGCTTCTTTCTTTCAACCATATGTTACATATAAATACACTACAGTACATTTAACCACTCTACCTTTGCGGGGACTTTTGGTTGTTTCTAGTCTGGAGCATTCAAGAACGAGTTTTTGTTTTTGTTTTTGTTTTAAAGGCTTTCTGGAATATAGCTTTATATTTTTCTGTCTTTTTAAGATTTTATATATCTATTTGACAGGGAGAGAGAGATGGCAAGTAGGCAGAGAGGCAGGCAGGGAGAGAGGAGGAAGCAGGCTCCCTGCTGAGCAGAGAGCGGATCCGCGGGCCTCCATCCCAGGACCCTGAGATCATGACCCGAGCCGAAAGCAGAGGCTTAACCCACTGAGCCACCCAGGCGCTCCTCAAGAACAATTTTGATATGAACTTCCCATACACGTGACCTCATGCACATGTGAGGAAGTTTCCCTAGGGAGGGGCCAGGAAGCTACCACCCCCAGGCCAAACAGAACCCATTGCTTTTTGTATGACTTGCTACCTAAGAGCGGTTTCAGTGTTTTTAAATGATGGAGACCAAAAAAACAAACAGCAACAACAACAAAAAGAGAGAGAGAGAGAGAAAATATCTTACAATGTGTAAAAGTAATATTAAATTCCAATTTCAATGTCCATAAATAAAGGTTTATTGGAACACAGCCTAGCTCATCGTTTAAATATCACTGATGGCTGTTTTTGTGTGACCCGGAAAGAGCTGGGGGGAGGCATCCGAGACTCACCGTATGGCCTGCAAAGCCTTAAATCTCAGTGACGTTCTGGGCTGTGTGTATGCACAGGCTCACGTTTGGTCCTTTACAGAAAAGGACCCTGCTCTAGAGCATAGTCCTAGAAGGGAAATTATAAGGACCTTAAGTAAAAGAGGATGCTTAATGAAACAGTCAGCACAATGCAGGGTAAGTTGCAGGAGTTACTATAAATCTGAGACTCCTTTCCCTCCCACCTTCCACCTGGGCTTCCCCGCCTCCAAGAGGTCAGTATGAAGAATCCTTTTCCAAAAAAGTCAGATTGTCAGCTGGCGGTCAGTTGCCATAATAGCTGATGACTATTTGGCTTAATATCGCCACAACCCCACTCTCTTTGGGGTTGGTGCATGTTAATAAAAGGTCTTTGCGTAAAAATGACTTTTAAGCCCAAAGGAATGATGGCATTAAAACCCACAGGTATAATTTCCAGCTCCAAGTTGGAAGAGTATCTGTCTGAGTAGATTCAAGATTTCTTAGAGAAAATTTGTTAAAAAACAAACCAAACACCAGAAGAGTTTATCCAAAGAACAGTACAATAGTTCGTCAAAAGACAATATTTAAAAGAACAAATTTAGAGAACTAATTACTACCCGATTTTAAGTGTTATTATGTTATAGTAACCAAGACAGTGTGTTATTGGCATCAGTCAATCAAAGAAATAGAATAAACCCACACATATATGGACAACTGACTTTCAACAAGGGTATAAAGGCAATTCAGTGGAGGAAAAAATAGTCTTTTCAGTAAGTGGTATCAGGACAATTGAATATCCATAGGAAAAAAATGAATTTCAATCCATGCCTTGCACTATATGTAAAAGGTATCTCAAAATGGATTATAGACCTCAATGTAAAACATAAAATTATAAAAGTTCCAAAAGAAATAGGGAGAAAAATCTTTGTCCTGTTGGATTAGGCAAAATGTCTTCGATACAAAACCAAAAGCATGATCCATAATTTTGACTTCATC
Source organism: Ailurus styani (assembly GCA_002007465.1). Classification (NCBI taxonomy): domain Eukaryota; kingdom Metazoa; phylum Chordata; class Mammalia; order Carnivora; family Ailuridae; genus Ailurus; species Ailurus styani. The sequence goes on from LNAC01000975.1 coordinate 162,066, forward strand.
ACAATTTAATAATTCTACTCTTCAAAAGATATGGTTAAGAGACTGAGAAGAAAAGACAGTTTGGGAGAAAATATTGAATATCAAATATCTGATAAAAGACTTGTATCTACAACATGCAAAAAATAAAACTACAATAATTCAATGATAAGAAAGCCAACACCTCAATTTTTAAAATTAACAAAATATTTGAATGGATGCTTTACCTAAGATCTAAGAATGTTAAATACACATGTAAGAAGATGCTTAACACCATTAGTCATGAGGGAAACAAATATTGGCGAAACAAATAGTAAAATGATAGTGGAACACACTACATTGCTATTAGAATGGCTAAAAATGAAAGACTTGATCACACTAAGTTGGTGAGGATGTGAAGGAACTAGAATTCTCATATATTGTTAATGGAATTATGAAATGGTACAGCCACTTTGGGTAACCATTTGACGGTTCCTTAAAAAGTTAAACCCTTAAAGAGATAACTACCATGTGCCCAGAAATTTCATTCCTAGGTATTTACAGGAGAGAATTGCAAGCTTATGTCCATAGAAGGTCCTGTACATGAAATGTTCAGAGCAACTTTATTTGTAAGAGCCCCAAACTGTAAACAACCTAATTGCCTATCAACAGGTGATAGCTAAATTGTGCCATACCATACAATGAACTACTACTCAGTAGTAAAAATAAATGAACTATTGATATACATAACGACGTGAATAAAAGTCCAATTATGCTGACTGAAAGAAGCCAGACAAAAAAAGAGTACCTATTGGGTGATTTCATTTACATGAAATTCTAAAATATATAAACCAAGTTATAATAACAGACAGCAGATCGGTTGGGAGGGATTAACAAGAGGCACAGAAAACCTCTTGAAGGTGATTGAAACGTTTCCCATCTTGACTGTGGTGATGGTTTCACTAGCATATACATATGTTAAAACTTACCAAGTCAAACACCTTAAATATGTACAATTTGTCATATGGCACTAATAATTAATAAATGTGCTTTTTAAAACTCACAAAAACATTACAACATTAAATGAGTGAAAGTCGTAAACTACAACGTAGGAGAGAAATCCACACCAGATGGAAAGGACAAAGGTCTCACGTCCTGAAAGTATAAAGAACACCTACAAATGAATAAGAAAAACACAGAAAAGCCCAACTAAAAATGGGCAAAATATTTGAACCGACATTTCATAAAAGAGGCTATCCAAATGGCCAATAATCAGATGAAAAGCAGCTAACCTCATCAGTCATCTGGAAATGCAAATTAAAACCACATTGAGATATTATAGTCCAGAAATAGAAAAAAAAGACCAATTAAACAGTGTTGACAAAGATGTAAAACAACTAGAACTCTCATGCACTGCTGGTGGGAGTGTCAATTGGTGCAATCCCTTTAGAAGGTCTATTTGGCATTATCTGCGAGAATTTGTCATAGGCTACTTCATTACCCGGCAATTCTACTCCTAGACAAGAGAATGCATACCTATGACCTCTGGAACACAGGTAGAAAAATGTATTGTATTGGCTCCAAACTGGAAATAACCCAGTGATTGTCAAGGGTAGAGTAGATAAATTATGTTGTATTCATACAATAGAATCCATACTGCAAAGTTGGGTAGGGGGAGACATTTGTTATCTGCAATAGCAAGAAGGAATATCACATGAAATGTTGACCAAAGTACTTCAGATATTAAAAAGTGACTATCATATGCTTCCCTCTATATGAAGTTCAAAACCAGACAATATAACTTTGTATTGGTAGAAATCAGAGCAGTGGGTGTCTTTGGGAGCAATGGTGGGTTCGTATGGGCAGAGAGCTGAATGTGGTTTCTGGATTGCCAGTAATTTTCCACTTCCTCATGTGCATGATGGTGACATGGATCAGTCATCCAGCTCTACACCTAGGACATGCCCTTTTCTACATGCATGCTCTAGAGAAGTTTGTTCTTTTTGTTGCTACATAATGTTCCATTGTATGATTGGGCAACTATTTATTCATTTCTTTAAAGCATAGGAAGAGAGATAGGGCAATCACTGTACCTCATTGTGGAGGGATCCAAAGCATTAGGCCAAGGCTTTGGAAGTACTTCCTTTCTCTTTGGTGACTAAGTCTTGGCCAGACTTCATTCCCATGCTATATGGTTGTGCTAAGGTTGCCACATTATGGCTCCCTGTTAGGGAGATGTGGGGCCTAGAATGAGCCCTACAGGAAGGAGGAGAGATTTCAAGGTTGGGCAAAGCCACTCCATTGAGGGTGAGGCATGTACAGGAGAAGAAAATTTTGTATGAATTTGGTTAAGAGGCAAGAGTCTGGAACCACACTACCTAGGTTCAAATCCTGCCTCTGACACTTGGGAGCTATTGGACTTAGGCAAGTTATTTACTTTCCTGTACCCTAGTCTTCTCATCTGGAAAATGGAAATAATATTGTACCTGTACTATGGGGTGCTGCTAAGGATAGACCAGAGTGGTTCTAGGTCAGTTGCCAAAGCTCCTCAGAGCTCCTCAAAGCCAGAGCCCCTCAGAAGCTGCTCCTGTCCCCTATTTTCAATAGATAGATACCCCTGATTTATTGTGTGTTGCAAAAAGCTTTAACACGGGCGCCTGGGTGGCTCAGTGGGTTAAAGCCGCTGCCTTCGGCTCAGGTCATGATCCCAGGGTCATGGGATCGAGCCCCGCATCGGGCTCTCTGCTCAGCAGGGAGCCTGCTTCCTCCTCTCTCCTCTCTCTCTGCCTGCCTCTCTGCCTACTTGTGATCTCTCTCTCTCTGTCAAATAAATAAATAAATAATCTTTAAAAAAAAAAAGCTTTAACACTCCTCTTTTCCATCTTTTGATAAACATCTCTCTGCAAATTTTCTGGAATTCTCCAGTCACCCTTCTGACCCCACAAAAAAGCCTGACAGGCCTATGAATTCAGAGCAACACTACACAAGGCTTCTATTTCTGTTAACTCTTCCAGTATTTTGTTCTCCATCTCTCATTTCCAGGTCTCTTTCATCTATGCTAGAATATTGTTTGTTCTGTTCACTCTGAACTCCTGGACACAGCAGGTGCTTATCTGGTGCCTGAAGAGTTATGACATCTTAGTCAATAGATGAATGACACTGTTTGTGTCAATGGGTTCTGAGGTGTTCTCAAGTCTTATCATTTGGGTAGCATCATTCCATGCCTGTCACTAAACCATTCCTTTGGACACTGTTCTTGACAACAGGAGCAGCATCCTGTGTCCCACCTTGAGCCTCAAACTGCCATAGGGCAGGCACTCCATCAATGTTTAGGAAGGGCCCTTGCACAAGCTGCTGTTATATTTCCTACTGTTCTAGAGAGTCTAGGAGTAAACTTGAGATAGAAACTGCCTACCACAAACTTCAGACTACGCCATAGCCTCCTTCAAATCCATCTCCCTGAACATCGGGGAACTCGGGACCTCCATCTTGCTTTTTAAACTCTAATTGGAAATAAAGGCTATATGCCAGGCCCAAAGGCACTCGGAGGACTCCTTATCTCTGGTCATTGTCACAGACCACGTTAACTCTTGTTGACCATCTCTCACCACATTCGAAGGACAAGGACAGAGACAAATAATCGGATAATCAGGTTCAAGACGTATTTCTGGAGAAAGGACTACATTTCAGACACATCCTGACAGATTTTGGCACGTACTTTGACATACGAGATTTTTTGATTCCCAAACAACACTGAAGCAGGTACTTTAGATTCTTATGCTCTTTTTGAAGATGAGGCAAGCTTGGCTATGAATTGTTACATGCCTTTCCCGGAATACGTAGCTTTCGGGTGACTAGGTCAGGGTTTGAACCCCAAAGCATGGTGCGTCTAAGTCCAAGTCTATTCCCTTCCCTTCCTCTACTCCATTCCTTCAGAAACGCTGGAGAATGAAGATAATCTTGTTACATTCTGTCATGCCTTATTTGCACCCTAAACTGGTTTACCCAGCTTGAGAGGTTCTTTAATCACCACAGGGTATTGAATGAATCATAGCTATATCCAAAACTCAAATCCACATTCAAAGGAGGAAGATCTATCCCATTGATAATATTTAAAAGAATGTGCCTGGAGTTCTAAAGACAATTTCAAAAGAAGAGTGATAAAAATGCTTTAAGGAACACTTGCAAAGCCTTCCAAGGCAAATCCTGTGAAAGGGTCACACTCGCTGGGTGGTTAGTCTTACACTGTGTCCTCGCTGCATGTACCAGTCAACTTCGGCCAGAGGCTTTGGAAATAGAAAGCCCTGGTTTAGGAGCTCCATAACCTTTCACAGTTACTCAACCTCTCTGAGCCTCAGGCTCTTCATCTTTAAAAGAGCTGAGATCATAAAGGTGACATACTGAGCACAGAGCAGAGCCATGGTTAGATCTGAGCACGCGGTAATTATTCTCACTTGTTATGACACTCATTTTAACCTAAGGTCGGGGAAAACTGTTGCCCTAGGGGAGACCTTGCTTAATTAAGGTGCTGCCACTGGTCACAGCAAAGGAGGAGATCCAGCTTGTAGGCAGTCATCTAAAATGCACTGGAAGGAGCCTGCATCTCTGGACCGCGGGGAAACCTGGTCCATAGGGTCTGGCCTCCTGCGTCCACAGTGCTGTGCCCAACTAAGATGGCGCTCTGGCCAGAAAAAGGGTCATGAAGTTCACTTCTGTGAATGAGCCTGGAGCCTGACTGGACATGGACCTCTTCTGTGCCCGCCAAGAGAGTAACGATAGACTCCCCGTGTACATATGCATGAACTTCTCGATTATTCACTGTTTTGACTCTGTGGTGTCATATGCGGGAGGCATCAGTGACGTCCATTGACGTCTATTTAGGAGAAGAACCTAGAGAGTGGCTGTCCTGTCTGGTGAACGAAGCACTGTAATCAAACTGCACAGGACGCAAACAGCAATGACAACATGGTGGTCCCTGTAATCAAATTCCTGTGTCTGGGAATTGCCCACATGAACATAGAGATCAGGCACTCCTAGACGGTATACATGTTTAAACCCATCTATTAAACCATAGCTCACAATGATTCATTTTTACAAACTTGTGTAAAACTTTCCAAAATCTTGGGTTCATTTCCGAAAAAGTTCTTAGTTGTACCATGTGTCCTGATTTACCATTCAGAAAATACAGTCGCAGCACAGATAGGGGAGTTTTAGATTTTCTAGAACATCACACCTTTGTGAGATATGTCTGATTGGAATATTGTAAAGTATTTTACAATGAGAGCAGATTTGACATTATCTCGATAAAGTGATCAGCTTCCCTGACTTGCATTCTGATTATTTTTCTTTTTAAAGAGAGAACAAACACTGTCAGTACGGCCAGGATTTATGGGGGTTCAGGTGTCTAGCTTTCGGACATCAAATGCTAATTATGACCTGGAGCATAAAAAGTGGTGAGTGGCTAACCTGGGATTCGGTCTGTAAAGGAGCTTACGGTCACAGTTGTTCTGGTGAGGTTGTCATGCTGACTCACAGAACCCCGCTTCTCACATGCTCTGAAATAAACATTAATAAAAAGAGCATATGTTAGACTCAGGGTCCTCTTCAATAACACCAGCGTGGCTCCTAATTAGCTTCGTAGCTTTAACCAAGTTACTTCTCTCTCTGAACCTTGTTTTGATTTCTCATCTATAAGAAGAGCAGTTGGTTTAGATTAAGGGTTGTGAACTCGTGGGTGTGAGAGGCAGTGGGTAGACCCCCATGAGGAAAGTGGGCCAGTGGAATGCAATAGGAGGCCCAGGAGATGGAGCCCCATCTAAAGGGGACGGCGACTTGGGCCCAACCTTTTCAATGAGTTCCAACATTCAAAAGATGACAGAGCAAAATACAGTTTTATTTCTTCGTGTCTTGTCTAGAAGTCCCCAAAGTCTCTTCTAAGTTTCAGCATCTTACAATTTTGCACCCTTTAGCTCATAGCAAGGATAGAAATAGAAGGTTAAGTCGAAGAGTTATGGAACAAAATTCTATCGACCTTAAAATCGTATAACTCTGCCAAATAATATATAAGCACAGAAGCAAACACTGGATTGAAATATATGCAAATGAAACAGGTTTTTTAGGTGATGGTTCTGGGGGTGGATGTCATTTACATTTTGCTAATTGCCCACTTCAAGTGTCTCTACTCCTGAAAAAAAAAAATAAATAAAGGGTCTTGCTCGTTTGCTTGTGTAATAACAAGAAAATTAAAAAGATAACGGTAAAAGAAATATTGAGAGCGGCTCAGAATGGTGCCTGACCTGAAGAGAAAATGGGAGGGGTCGTGATATCAGGTATGTTCTTGAAACTTGCATTTCTACCCTGCTCTTTGTATTTGCTTGTCAACCGTTCTTAAACAATAAGCTGTTAAGACAGTGTTAATTGCACGTAGGTAAACCCCGTGTGCCTGCCTGAGTTTTTCCACCTAACATTGCTCCTCTTTCCACCCCCCTGTTGTTTACCAAAACACATCCCACCTCATGAAGGACAGTGGTATCAAAAGTTTCCTGACTTCCTGAGTTTGGCTTTTGAATGCATTATTCCGAGGGTTTGGTTTTGTTTTTAGTAGGTGGGTGGGGGTGGGAAGGGCACCTGACTTGTCATCCCTAATTACATTTTTCTTTGGTTTCTATGCATACTATTTTCATTCTACAAACCCACATTGGCTACCCGTAAATTGAGCAAAAAAAACCAAAGGTTGTTATTTAGTGTGTTTATTTGAAGGCTTTTAGGATAACCTCATGGGAAGTTTACTCTTTTCTCGACAAACGTAGAAGACAATATTAGCACAAAGTAGTGGAAGACCTTTGTACCATCAATGCAGCAATCTTCAAAAATGTATTTATTCATCCTTTTACCGGAGTGCCCAGCCCCAGGTCGAGACCCATAGGAAGCATGTGATACATGTTTGTAGAAGAATTGCATTCTTCCTCTATGCCCCAGGCCGTATCAAGGCTTTCTTAGTTACGGAATAAAGACCCAAAATGGGGTTATCGATCTCCTTTAGTAGTGGGCGGTTTGAAAAGATGTCGCCATGTTCTAGATATGCCAAGAAGCATCTTTGACCCTGAGGACAAGTAGCCATGGGTTGTGGACGCAGGGGGCTTGACTTTCGTTTTCTTGTCGAAAGTGGCCCACTGAGCAAAAGACAGGATGGTCCTTTGCCAGGACTATATTGCTGTCTAGCGCTTTCTTGCATCCTGTTGCCTCACTGATTTCTGGATTGCCAGATGCTTCTGTTTTTTGAAAATGGTTAAAAAAAAATACCTTAGTGATTCTGTTGTTTCAGAAACCTTACATATGGCACAAAATATCCCGAACATTTTTTGAGAAAACACTCGTGTTTCCTTTGCTCAATTTAATCATCATTACAGCCTAAATTCATTCAAGTTTATTGTTTTCTTTTTATGGGCATTTTGATGGTTGAAATTCAAGTTATATAAAAGTGTGAGTAAGCAAGACATGAAGATTTAATTGCTCATAGCTTTTCTTTCCTAAAGTAAGTCTTCAAAACATAAGTAGGCTAGGGAAGGTGGATACTTCGAACTGAGAATTCGTAACGATCGCGATAAAAATGGTGTTTTCAAAGCGGGAGACATCCTTGATTTATCACCCTTGAATCGGAGAGCAAATTTTTCACACACTGAGTCATAACTAGAGGCTTTTTTTTTTTTTAACCCCTTTTGGTAAACCACCTCAACCTGCTCTTGAAAAGCCCTGGTTCCTGCACCAGGAACCTAAGAGTCTAAGTCTGTCTCTGTTTTGCCTGTGAAATTTAACAAGACCATGGCCTGGGGTTGGGGAGGCTGTGAGCCATACCAGCATCTCAGGTTTTTGATGACACCACAAACCACTGGAGATTTATTATGTTAGCAGATGTCACCAGATACATGTGCACAGGTGCAGTGTGCAGTTAGTGAAAGAAGGAACACTGCGTGTTATTTTTGTACCCAAACTCTCAATGGTTAGAAAGGGACTTGGTGTGCCTGTCTTGGGCAGTGTGGGGTTTCGACTCCACTGCAAGGGCTTATCTGGTGATCCCTTGAAGTCTCTTCCCCAGATTTCCCCTATAATTCTGTAGGATGAGCAACTATGCCTTGTGGGAAAGACGCTGTGTTTATTTTTTACAACCAATGTCTGAAGAAGAGGTACAATGGGTTATAGCTAAAGACTGCTAGAACCAGTAGATAATAAAAATAATTACCAGATGCTGTTTTTTATACTCGGGTATCCCACTTCCACAACAATATACTAGATATGCATTCTCCTTTCCTCAGTAAAAGTTGTATGAAGACAGCTCTCATCTATAGAACTAAAACAAAGTGCCCAAACTTGGCAATTTACACATCTCGTACTTTAAGACTCTCTAAATATTTTTTAAAAATTAAGAAATACTTGAAACTATTTCCAGGAGGCAATAGGCAATATGAATGCTTACACAGGTTTATATGTTATGCAGTTTCTAAATTCTAAAAAATACTATCCAGTTGTTTTAAAAGATGGTGTGTTTAACATCATGTCTGAAGTACTCCACTATCTTTATTATATAAATTAAGTTTGCATACATGCTAGCACAATAATGGACTAAATATAATAATCTAATAAATTAGTGTGTGCCCTTTAATAATAAAAAATAATAGAAATAAAAACACACTTCCTATATTTTTGAGAAATAGTGAAGTAAGATAAAATAAACACCTTTGGGGTAATGACTGAAAATTACTGGTTTAGATGGGGTAGAAGAATTACTTCAATTATGACATAAAGCATTGTAATAATGCACGCTTTTAGAAATAATTATATAGTGATTATTCTCAAAGATAAACACATGCAGATGTTGTAGTACATTAAAAAAATTTCTTAATTTGAAGAAAACATACAGAAACTGCATTACCAGTTAATTGGCTTTAAGAAGAACCAGAAAATCTAAAGTATCAGTGTACTAGCGAATCTTCTAGTTAGTTCTAAGGAATCGATTGTGCCTGCAACTGAAGGCAGGAAAAAATTAGCTTTTCTGCTGGAATCACTTCGGTTAGATGTGTCAGAGGGCCAAAATGCCTAAGTTAACATTGGACAGTCCTTATTTTTAAAAAAACAATGAGTTATAATTTCTAGAAAGATGAATATAAAAAGATATTCAACCTTGATTATATTCTAGGAAAGGTTTTTAACCAAGATAATTTTAATTTAAAAAAAGCACTTTCTAATTTCTATATTTTAATTTACAATGCAAAATATGAAAACTGGAAAATCATCCAATAGTGTAAATTAGAAGACCATTATCAGTAGCCAAGTAAGAGACATAGGAACAACAACCCGTTGAGGTGACTACAAATTAGTGAGTCCGATTTCTCTAAGACATGATTGGAAATCAGTTTCCTTATTTTATGAGCATTGGCTATCATTTACTTATGATATGTGTACATATTTGACAGAAGAGTAATGGGTAGAAGAGTAAGTATTAAAAGCGTCACATGTCAAAAGAAACAAATTACATGCAAATAAAAAAAGATAATCTATGAAAGACTGAACATGACATACAATGGTACATTCTATTACTAAATAATACGCTCAGGCAGAAATTCTCTGACAGGTGACACTAACACCTGATTCATTCAAGTCATCATTAGAAAAGCACAGGAAATCCTTCCCTCTCCTCTTTTTTATTCCTTTCCCCATTTCATGCCTTTGGATATTTCTTAAACAAAACTGGATTCTTCCTGTAATGTTATTTCCCTTTTGGATGAAATAGATGTGAAATAGATTTTGGGAAGGATATGTAACTTTCGGAGGCACACTTCTGTACAAAAATTTTAGAATTTGGTAACCCTGCCAACTTAAACACTCACTTTGCATCCTCAACCATTTTTTAAAGTTTAGCTGCATTAAATTTTCATCTTTTACATTTGGTTCCTTAGTGATAAATGTGATTTACTTCACCATGAAACTACTATTAGGAAATGCTAACGCTGAAAACAGATCTGTTTGTTACCCATTTGAATTGACTGCCTCAGAAGACTGAATTATGACTACACTAGCTGAGTGGTTAAAATTACCTCACTTGGATCAAGACGGACGTTAAAAATTAATTTTATTTGGGAGGTTATAGCTGAGTGTGGAGATACATGCGTACATCTATGTATGTGTACATGTGTGTAATCCCCTCCTCAACTCCCTTCCCACAGCTATATAGATAATACTGTGGCAGTTTCTCCTAGAGGGGAAATTGGGAACTGTTAAACCTTCAGTTTAATAACCTATTTTTAAATTTGGCATTTTCTAAAGTCCAATTGGGTCAACACAATTACTAGTTTCCACTTATTATCATTGAAATAGGTATGTATATTACTCACATACAGCCAAGGATCTATAGTGTGTGCGTGTGTGTGTATTAGAAAAAACTTTTTGGGGGGGGTGATGAGGCCAAAATATCTTCCTTGTTTTATAATGTGTATGGTAGAAACTAAGAACCTGAACAATGTTGTTTAAGTTCTCTTGGATTTTGAGGGTAAACATAACTTGGATTAAAATACTGCCATGCTAACATTTAGTGGAGAGATAAGAGCAATTCATTGGGAGCTATTCCGGTCCCGCTGGTAATCACATAATTGAACAGGGATTTTAAAGGATATTTGAAGCCATTGTCTGTTGTGCAATTACATAATTAGTCAAAATCTCTGTAATAAAATCTTTTCTAAACACACGTGGGTTAGTACCATGTAAATTTAGGGCCCATGTTATATTTTTACTTCCAATACTTCGATTTTAAATGAGAATTATACAACAACTTAACCCTTAAGCATTTTACCGCACCACGGATGCTTAAAATGAAAATAACTACATTACTTAAAACTAAGCAAAACCACTACACACATTTGACTTTTAAAAAAAACACTCCTCAAACCCGCCTTGTTTATGAACATCAACTGTCTACCAAACCTCACCTAGAGTGTTTACTTCTGGGGCCCCAGAGGTCGTATTATTTCTTTGGTGCTAATTATTTCTTGCACCTACCCCTAGATTATTGACATTTGCGTGGATGCGTGTAAATAGAAGTCAAGAGGGCTCTGTTTCTGGCGGTTTTGCTGTAAGGATCACGCTTTGGCCGGGAGGCCCATCTCATTAGTCCTTTTACACGGAAACAAACGCGGCCTTGCGAAGTTGACCGAGCGACGTGGCGGGAAGTGGGGGCGTACCACCGACTCCGCAAGCATCGCTAGTACCTGCGGAAGAGCCCCGCGCCGCGGCTCGGCCCCGCTCTCCGCTCCCGCGAGCTGGCGGGGAGGCCCCGCGACCCCGGGAGCACAAAGGCGCGCCGAGCCGCGCGG
>LNAC01000975.1:182340-214840 GCA_002007465.1 Ailurus styani
CGCTCCCCCTCGCGCACACACATGGTCGGCTCGCGGCAAAGTTTCGCCTGCGATCGCCACTCCGGAATCCTGCCGCAGTGCTCGGGGCTGTAACCTTGAACTTTCCCAGCGCGGTGACACATTCTCCTCGCTCTCCCTCCCGCGCTCTCTCCTGCGCCCCCCTCCCCGCCTTTTTTAAAAAAGCATTTCACCACCAACCACCACCCCAATCCAACCCACGCCGAACCTTCGCGCACCCCCTAACCCCCAACAACAACAACAACTGCAAAACAGAAAATAAATCCCCAAACCCAGGCGAAAAGCAGCCAACACCGGCGGCGGCGGCGGCGGCCTCGGCGAGCAGGGCCAGCGCGCTCGGACTGCAAGAGGGTTAAAAGTGTAGATTGGATTTCACCCCGGGAAATCTAGCACGCCGAGTGAACTTGAATCTTTGGCTATTTAAGGAGGACTGGGTTTGTTGTGAAGTTGCGGTGATCCAGCGCAGAGCCCCGTCCTGATTGATCGCATCGCGGGGCTCAGATGACTGTAAAATGAATAGATGAAATTCTTGCTTCTCGAAGATTTTCTTGGGCATCTCCGGGAAAGTGCGTTTTAAGGCGAAGTCATGATGTATTCTCCCATCTGTCTCACTCAGGTACATGTCTCGGTCGCTCTCTCGAGCTTTCTCTCTAGTCCGAAATGCCTTTGTTTTGTTTTGTTGCTCTCGTCTGCGGACAATTAACGGCTTTAGTTAACCTCCGCACACCCCTGCCCCTCGCAGAAGTGGCCCGGAGTTGCGGCGGGATTTGCGGGGCGGCGTGGGAGCCGGCGCGCGGCCGTCGCCCGAGGCCACCCCGCGCGCCCGGCCCCGCGCCCTGGGCATGGGGAGCGGGCGCCCGCACGCTGCCAGGGCGGCTGGGCCGGGCGAGGCCGCCGGGGGTGGGCAGGGCCCCGGCCCGGCAGCGGTAGCCCCTGCGCTGCCCCCCAAGTGCCTGCTGCTGTGCGGCGGCGTCCCTGCCCAGGGTTGCCCGCCGCCTCTGTCGGTCGCTGGAGCGCTGAGAGCCACTCCGGCTTTAGAGGAGCTTTACGGGGGGACTGAGCCCTTATAAACAACCAGTGAACTTGGGCGAGGGGACTCTAGCACGAGTCCTTGTGGGCGCCTCTGGACTCCGCTGCAGGCAGTGGGCGGGCGACGAAGCGAGTCGGAGGTTGTGGTCCGGGGACCCATTCCTTTGCTTAATTTGGGGATCTGAAACTCTGGTCCATCGCGATCCGCACTTTGAGGTTTCCAGTGACCACACCACAAAGGCAGCCTTTACGTTGACACGAGTTAGTTGGTCGTGGTGAAAGTTAAGGACTTCAGAACATGTTCATTTTGTGGAGACCTGTTCATTTGACGATATTTGGGCGTAGCTCGGAAGGCAGAAAGTAATGCTGGAAAAGTAAGGTCATTTTTGAAAAATTCACTTCGAAAATTGTCCTAAGACTTTAGGAACGACGTTATGAAATAAAACACAGGCGTGGTGCATTGTTAAGAACAAAATTTCTAGAATTTTAAACCAGACGGTCAAATGCAAAAGTGCTGAGCCCGAACGGACTTACCTGGGGGCAGTTTTCGTCGCTGCCCAGCTAACTAAACAACTGGCGAACTAACTAGATATCTTAGCCCAGAGTTGTTATTTGAAGCATTATTTTAAACCTCGAAAGGTGTGCTACTGTTGACTTCAACTTCGAGGAGGAAGTGTCACCATTGATAATTGATAACCGTTTTCTTGGACATTGGCATAGAAAACTACACCGTTCAAGAAGTGTCGCCCAGTCTTAGGTGTGTTACAATTTTTTAAAAATCCAATATCACGATGATGCATTTTTATAATGGACAAATGATTAAGATTTCAATTGTATGACAATTAGAAGCTATTGTGATTGGAAAGGACCAAGGCATTCATAAATTGTGAATGAAGATGAAAACAATGATAAGGCTTATTCAGTGATTGGATACAGTCCTGTAGCTTTTTGGCTGACACATTTTTTATTGTTTATATTTTGTTTGGCATCTGAGTATGATTAACTTAGATATGGCTATTTTCAACAAGTAACGTGCACTTTAATTTAACAAAACTGGAAAAATGAGTTGCTGAGTTATTTGTATTTTAAAAGCTATGAATAATGGCCAATAAATACGATGATGAAATTGTTTCAGGTATAAGGAATTGCCTTCAGTTGTAAAAGTTACCTTTCCTATTACCTATCAGCAAGATTTTTTTTTTCTTTCTGGTAAGCCATGTTCATTTGGTAATATTTTTACATTATTGAAGCACAGTTCAAATAAAACAAATTGAGACAAGCTTTTTTTGCTTACAAAGTAACTGCATGACTTATTCTCACCTGTAAAGGATTGCTTTTCTATATTAATTTGTATTTCTAGCCTCAGCTGCTCAGAAACGTTGCTAGCGGTTACACTGCATTTTTGATTTCCTTTAAATATGCATTGTAAAGTCACTAGCTTTATCTTAATTTCTTTAAGTTGGAAATAACACTGCAGCATCGTGACATATGGAATATTAGAAGCATATACAGCATAATCATTCAGCTATCACATTAGTATTCAAGAACACATACTTACCAACACTAATTCCTGATGACTAACGTTCTTTCTTGTTTTAATAATGTAAATTTAGGTTGATGTATTAAAACTGTTTTGGGGATTTCAGGCCTATACTCTAGAAGGAATTCTAGCTTTCCAATTCTCATTTAATATTTCTGTGACTTTATAGGTAATGTAAGGTGTTGCAAAAGTAAGAGCACATGAACAGTGTTACTTTTATATCAGACCAGTAGTTTAGCTTGGTGTTGTAAGAGTCTATTAGCTATGGCAGAATGTTTTTTAGGATGTGTAAATACAGAATAGAGAAACATTCTTACTTGGCAGAAAACTTTACAAAGTGTCTCAGCTGTTGCAATAAAGTATCTAGGTTTTAGAAAGAATTTTAATTCAAAAGGAGTTAGAGTTTAAGTTGTTAATATTTAGCAAAATGTTACGTAAAAGTATCAGTAAACCCCTATAAATCAGTATTTATACTTCAGTACAAATCAGATATAAAAGGAAAAATAAGAACCATTGTATATGATTTAATATTTTGCTTTTTCTAAAAATAATGTAAACCCTTAATAAAACTTTTACTTGGCATGATTGCACTGAATTATTAAAATTTCAAGTCCTTCATGGGACACATTTTAAATGGTTTATTGTTGTAGCAGTGCCCCAAGAATATCTAGTATTTACTCTTCCACCTCTATATTGATCTAATTTTCCATTTTCCTTTCATGGAAACCATTGTTTCTGTAAAGAAAAATAAATACTTCTGGTGGAATTGGGATCGTTTACTTTTATATTTGGTATTTGTAACTTGGCTATTTTATCAATTTAGTTCAACTAAAGGAAGTTTTAAAAGAGAAATGTCAATGAATTTTAATAAAAATTCTAAAAGAGCGAGGTGGCATATTACCTTAGTATAGAGTCATTAGATCTTAGGTCACTTACATGCTTAGCTTTAAAAACAAAACAAAAAAAACCAACCAAACAAAAAAAAACCTTTCATAATGGTTTAAAGTGTTATTGTGATAACCTATTAATTAGGACATTTGAATACCTTAATCACTTCTTTTTTGGATGAAGACAGCTACTGTGCTTCATATTCATGTCACTCAAAATTACTAAAAATATATTGCAACTCAGTGTTAGAAAACAGTCACACTTGGGAGATGACATTTTAGGCTTGTTAATACAGAAGTATAAGTGACTTGTAACAAACCTCTACTTATCATCATTTTTTTTGGAGGTTATGTCTCCTTGTCAAGTGTTTTGCTTGAAAGGAATCCACAGAATAATAAAGCCCTGAAACATATTTTTAAGGCAACTTTGTGGACTGAGAAAGTTTGCTATTTCTATTTGAAAAAAAAAAAAGAAAAAAAGTATGTTTTAAAACATTATTTGGAAGCATTAGAAACAAACTCAAGGCAACCTTAAAAAAACCCCACACTGTTTTGTGTGCATTTGCTAAGAAATTCCAAATTCAGTTCTCAAATTTGCATTTTTATTGTTTAAAATAATTTACTAAAATTTTGGGATTTATTACATGACAGGTGATTTGAAACTCAAACAAATTTAATCAAAAGTATCTTTGATGTCTTAATAAGAAAATGAAATGTCACTGAACATAGTACTTAAGGATGTAAGCACTTAAGAGTTTCCACACCGCTTAATATCTGTTGCAATAATATAGGATTTTTAAAAGCATGGCAAGGATAAAATGAGTGAGAACTCCCCCCCACCCCCATGTATTCTTTACATTCCCAACCTCTTAGCTGATGAGTATGTATGTATGTTTTTTAATTGTATCAATAAATCGTAGTAAAAGTCAGATTATAGGAAGTGAGTTCCCAAAGCATGTTTAAGTCCACACTTCCTTAAACAGGGCTTCCTTTGCATTATTCCTAAGGGGGATAAACAAAGTTTTTGTAGTTACAGTGAAAGCTGAAAGCATGGCATCAGAAAGTATATGGAGATAGGGAGGTCTTATCATGGGCTGTGGTTGCTGTGAGCAGGGCTGCCTTCCCACACAAAGAACAGATTGTGGTTTAACTCTTTCCATGGCCTAGTTTAATGTGCTCGCATAGTAACTGAATTGTTCAAATCTCTGCTGGAAACTACTGATCGGTTTAATGATTTCCTCTATGGCATTTGGTTATGCCTCATGCTGTGATGTAATCATCTGCATTCTGTATTGTTATGAAATTTTGATTTATACTCATTCTGCCAGAGGAACGTTTTACAGCAATACGTTAAAACACTTGATAACTGCATTATTGATTGGATGGGACATACACCTTTTCCGTGTGTGAGACACATACCACGAACACGTTGCTGTCTTTAGCACCGAAAACTCGAATTTCATCTTAAAAATGGATTCAAACCCAGAGGGGGTTTTCTTTGGCCCCCTTCTTTGTTAGAGTGTCATTAGTTGCACTTTCTTCATCTTTACCCTCATGACATTCATCGGACTGCTGGTTAGATAGAATTTACTCCTCGTAATTCAGGGTGACCAGCCCTAGTGTGTCAATTCTAAGTTGGGATCCAATAAGTTAGAGAAAGTTCTTTTCCTGGTTGGGGTGACGATATAGTCAGGGCGTCCAGAAAAGTGGCCGCAGTGGGAAGTTCTTATTTGCTTCGGATCTTGGTTTATTGCTCGCGTACAGTATGCCTGCCCAGGATGTTAGTTCTTTCTCTGAGCAGTAATAGGGCCTAAGCTTATGAGACAGGATTTACCTATGGCAGGAAGTAATGAAACACGAACTGCTTTGGGAAGTAACTTGAAATATCTGTAGGTGAAGATGATCTGCCATTCCACACTGCCCCCCTCCCTTAAAAAAAAAAAAAAGGCTTAGATGGAACAGGCAGGGAAAATGCAGGAGCCTGAGGTAAACCACTTCATTCCAAAGACTGGATACTGTAGAGTCAATGCACGTGCAGACTCACAAGCCATGCATACGTGCACCCACACTCCGGCCGGAGAATTCACATGCGTAGCAAATGAATTGTATTGATTCCACAAAAGCAGTAAGTGACCAGCGGTGCGCTCCTGGTGTCACCGCACGCAGGGACACAAAGCATGTAAAGTTGGTGCCAAGTTGCCATTTTTCATTGTTCGGCTCAGATTGATTTTTAAGGGGTTTAGAATAATTGCCATACTCATGTGATCGGCTAACAAATTAACTGACTCTGTGGGGCTTCGGATTCTCTAGGAAAGCTGCTGGAAGAACATTCACATAATTTTTGTTTTCAACTTTGGAAACTTCTATTCAAAAATGAAAAGAGTGTGTCAGTGTGTCTGTGAGAGAATAGGAGAGTGTGAGAGTGTGTGTGTGCGTGAGTGAGTGTGCGCGTGCGTGCGTGTGCATTGGAGGCTAGTGTTGGTGGTGGGGGGAGAGAATGCACTGCTCAAAGTATGGAAACCTTCTGTTCAGGACACTGATACGACGAGCTGTGTCCTTTGCCCACTTTCCCTCACTGTATACCGGTTTCTCTAGTTACCACTCTTGGAATGGTGCTGTTTCAGTGCTGGAATGTTGGACGTTTGATAAGAAAATGGATCAAGTTTAATGGCGCATGCTCTTTGTGCCACCAGCAGCCTCTTGCTGAGAGCATGCTCCAAAAGCGGGAACTGTGTGGCATTACACTGAGCATCTATATGCTTTGTGTTTCTGTGCCACAGAGAAGAGAAATGAACTGTGGCATCGCTCCTGCCTTCTGAACAGCTCTGCTCCGATTAAAAAAAAAAACAGTCTCACTGTGTTCTTTGTAAAATGGTACTGCTTCGTGTTAGTTGGTCAATCAAATATTTAAATATTAAATTGGGTGCCAAGCACCTTGGTTACTTACGTTTTGAAGAATGTAGGACGCGTGGTGGGAATGAGGGGGATGGGGCCAGAGTGGAGATACAAATATAAATCTTATTTTCTTTTTAGGACGCGGAATCCACCTGTAAATTTTGGTGGAAAAGGGACTGTTTGGCGGACTTTATTTTCTTCTTGTCCTGCTATTTTGATAATTTTAAATAAGAAAAGAATGTGATTTTTATGCATAACTTTTTGGAGTGAATTGGGAACGGATTGTAGTTTGTTTGTTTGTTTATTTATTTATTTACAGCCTTTAAAACTAAGCTGACTGTGTCTGTCTTCCCCCCCCCCCCGCCATCTTCCACAGGATGAATTTCACCCATTCATCGAGGCACTCCTTCCACATGTCCGTGCAATCGCCTACACTTGGTTCAACCTGCAGGCTCGGAAACGCAAGTACTTTAAAAAGCACGAGAAGCGAATGTCAAAGGATGAAGAAAGAGCAGTCAAAGATGAGCTTCTCAGCGAAAAGCCTGAAATCAAACAGAAGTGGGCATCCAGGCTCCTGGCCAAACTGCGCAAAGACATCCGCCAGGAGTACCGAGAGGACTTTGTGCTCACCGTGACTGGCAAGAAGCACCCGTGCTGTGTCTTATCCAATCCCGACCAGAAGGGTAAGATTAGGAGAATCGACTGCCTGCGACAGGCAGACAAAGTCTGGCGTCTGGATCTAGTCATGGTGATCCTGTTCAAAGGCATCCCCTTGGAAAGTACCGATGGAGAGCGGCTCATGAAATCCCCACATTGCACAAACCCAGCACTTTGTGTCCAGCCACATCATATCACAGTATCAGTTAAGGAGCTTGATTTGTTTTTGGCATACTACGTGCAGGAGCAAGGTAGGAGCAGATTGTTCTTTCTTCTAGTAGGGCAAACACTGCCCACAAACCCCATATACGGAATAGCTGGCTTGGGTTCGATGGTCCTCGAGGCCCCTAGGTCTCCTTCACCCACTCTGGGTAGAGTGGCCTGCTCTCTTCCACTGCCATGTCCACTGCCATGGGCTAGCCATGGACATAGGCTTGGAGCTTTCATACCTGGATAGGCGTGGGTATTTTGCAAAAGACCACAAAGAGATGCGTTTTCAAATGTCTTTGAAATAATATACCTTTTCAAAGGCACAGACTAGTCTGAAAAGGAGAGTTTATTACAATTCACTTTTTGTCCTTGGCTGCATTCCTTGCGTCTAGTCATCTTTTCTCCATTTGAAAATGTAACTTTATTTATGAATAGCCAAACCGCTTTTTAATAATCTTTGTATTGGTCTCGTAACTAGCAAGGTAGATGAACTTTGTTCACGAATCTAGTCCTACTGCACCGAAAATAGAATTAACGTTTCCTGTTACAAAATGCTTAAGATAGCCAATATCAGAAAGTGTATCTTACGTGGACCTGGATTTATTTGATTTAAATATTTCTATCAACACCTCCTTTGATTGTGTAATATTCGCCATAGATTAAATGGATGATAGTTCTTGTTTAAATAATTTATGGTATAATATTTTCCCAGCGTGACTGGGAAATACTTAATATCACTAGTTTACTTGAATGTGAATTCACAAAACTTACTGAGGAGAAAAGTTGCAGCTCTCCTTACAGAACAAAAACAGAAAGTGGACTGGTTACACTGGTTTAAAATAAATCTCAAAAAGAATGCAGAAACCACATACCATACCTATAAAAAATACTTAATAAAGACAGTGGTATAAATGTTGCTTGGTTGAGTCAAAACGGGATATTTTTGCTGAGGATTTTTTGAGTTCATGAAATATGTTTATTTTTATTTTATATTTTCCTTTAAATAAGTGAGAATTTCTTTTCTTCCAATAAATGTGTCAATATATAGGTTTCCACATATTAACAACAGTCCATAGTAAAACATCATTTTAAAAAGGCAGCATACCAAAAGTGGACTGAAGTTTGATCTGCCACAGATTGTGGGTCATTTCCTAACTTGGCCTGGTCATAGGGAAATGGCCTGCAGATAGTGAGGTGGCAGATGTGTTATCTGATGTTCATTATATAAATCTGGGATTCAGTAAATTGATATGAACCTTATCATTATCCAAAAAAAATCAAAATTACTCTTTTGACTCAGAAATCTAGGTACTTGCTACGTGCTTTTTGTTTTTATAATTCCTTGATATGGTTTTAGAGATATGCTTAAATGTCATTTAAAAATTCTTAGTTTGATTTTAAATAAGATGCTCGACATCATATATTTGAAACTATTACTTCTTCTTCTTCTTTTTTTTTTGAAACATCGCATTTGCCATTATCGTGCATTTAAGAATGAAGGTCCAAGTAATGATGGTTTAGGGAAAAATATATTTCCACTCAGTGTGTCCTAAAATAAAAACTCATTAACACATGACACTTAATTTGATTGACAGCTGTCTAGGAGGTGACATCCTAAGGTGGGCTGCGTATCTGTGTTGGATTGACTGTGAATGTGTTGTAAGTGTGTTGTGAAAGTCACGGCTGGAGGTAAAGTTTTAAAAAGTGGGTCATGCAACTTTTTAGTGCAGGGAGGGAAGATTTGCAACCACTTCTCTGCTGCTCACATTTTAACTTGCTTGAAGGCTAGTCCTTGAGGTGCGCATGCATGTACATTCACTCCCGGGGCAGGCAGCCAACTCTCTTGGTTGATGAACTGACAATAAAGAACATATCCTTTGGATTTGTGGAGATAGATTGAAGAAAGAAAAATGCATAAATGCCTTCTGCGTTGCACCATTGGTCATGATAATCATGAAGTTTTAAGCAACTCTTGGAGACCATGTTTGCAGATAGAACATCGATTTTGTTGTTGTTTTGCGTCTTTTCATAAAAAGCTTTCATTATTTTACCCTGTATATTTAATTTGTATCCTTTCCTACCCTGCCAGCGCGTCATCTCTTCTTAACATCTGTTGGCTCTTTCTTTGAAAAAGTCACGTCAGGATGCTTTTGTGTTTTCCCTTTTTCAAAAATTATATATATATATATATATATATATATATATATATATATTTTTTTTTTGGTCAAATGTAGGTTAATTATGTTGCTTTGCAGTGCAAATGATTGAAGAAGGCATTTACAAAGATAAGTCTGTAGTCAATGAAAGTGCTGCCTATCTCTCATCATGACTTTTTATTTCTCCTCTAAGTACATGAAAACCCACTTAAGTCGGTTTTATAAATCAGGCAAAGAAGTATGAAGAAAAACATGAAGGAAAAATAAGAAAAGAAAACTGTAATGTTTACAGCAGAATGAGCAACAAAATTACCTTTTCCCCCCTTTTTCTCCGTCTCCCCACTTCTAAACGACTGGGAGGAAAACATGAGAAAGAACAGAGAGAATGCCAAAGATGGTTGCCACTAGCACCAGGATTGGCATCAGACCCTCTTTGTTTAGCTCAGGATGCCTGTGATTTGTTAGTTGGCATCCGCATTGCAGTGTGGAGTGATGTTACAATATATTGACAATTTCCAGATCTAGAAATGTCAATAGTCCTCTTGGTTATTTATACAAGATCACAAACTGCATCTCTTCTGGAGGATGAAATAAAGACCAACATATAATAAAGTTCCATTGTTGGCCAACTTCCTATGCTTTTCTTTTTCCCTCTTTCTCTTTTGGTTCAACCCACACTTTTTTTTTTCCTTCATGCCCAGCAGCCTCATCTTTTTTGAAATGTGGAAAGAGTTACTAGAGCTTTGACACAAGCTCTAGTACTACATCTGCATCTGATATGGTTTTGGGAAAAATTGATGCATTTTGAAATCACTTTTGATATACAGTTCATTAGACCTTTGCATCACGTGGCCACGAGGCAGTATTTTCTTGAAAGCTAAATCTCTTTGTTATTCAGCTTCTTCCATGCATATAGCCCGATTGACCGCAATTTAGTCCATTTTTCTATTTCTCCACATTAGGAAAGGGTCATGTTCAATACAGTCATTTATATAATTACATGAGCCCCCCACTTTACCTCAAATATACACATCATGTGGGAGTAACTGCGTTTAAATCCATAAAATCATTTGACGTTATTGATTCAGAGGGCTGCGCTTCGGCTGTTCCGTTGCTACAAGAACCGCCATTTTGTTTGTGAAGTGCCAGGCGAGGGGGAAAAAAAAGGCAGACACTGTGCTTGATGCCAATAATGGTTGCCAGTGGCACCGAGGTTGGCATCAGACCCTCTTTGTCTAGTTGCTGAATGCCTTTGATTCGTTGGTTGGCATCCGCATTGCAGTGGGCACACTGGAAAGTTTTTGACAATCCCTGAATGAAAGCTGCTTGCTTGTTTGCTGCAGCAAATCTTAGCTAATATAAAACCCTTCCTTTTTATTTGTTAGGTTTTTTTTTTCTTTTAAGGCTGTGATAGATTAGAGGAAAAAATAGCTCTAAAGTGGCCTCCATTTTCCCAAAGATGTTAAAGATGTCCTATGATTCTTGGGCAGGTGGTACCTATTCCCCATATTGTCTTTGTTATTGCATTCATGAAAGCAAAGCAAAACAAAACCAAACAAAAACCAGGCAAGCCCTGCACAAGACACCTTCCTGGGACGTAAGTGTGCTGTGGGATGTGGGGTGTGCACTGAGGGTGTGGAAGACTAGCTGAATGCAGTGATATCTAACGCCTTCATTCTGACTGACTCTTGCTTTCAGTCACGTCACCGCTTATTTCTCATGTAATTTGTAGTTCCCTCAGTTTCCACCCTTCCAAATTTTATAATAACATGTTGAGAGGGTCTAACTTTTCTTTCTAGAGACTGATGTGTCACAGCGTAAATTTAAAAAAAAAAAAGTAAGCAAACCTTCATGAGAAAACCTATGTGTTCATTCAGGTCTGATACAAATCCTCCGATCCTGAATTTCTCAATTCTGCATCAAAATGTTGCCAAATTCTCAGAGCATGGTCCTGCACACCAGGAAAACCAACCAAAAGGCTAAAATAATTTTGGTTGGCGTTTCCTAGATAGTGAGCATTAATATTGCTTTCCGGTTAACCACCCTTATCTCATTAATTAATAAGAAGGATGAACAGTTCTACCCCAAAAGGTTGCAGAGAAGGAAGTCTGGCCTATGGGAGGCCTGAGTCCAGGCTGTGTCCTGTCTGAAGGGGAAATGGGGAGGGCGGGTGGGGGTGGGGGACTGGGCTTTCTCCGAGGTAGGGAAGTGTTTTGAAGAAGGAGGTCAAAACACACTAAGAAGTTTAAAGATCTCAAGAGATAGTAGCTGTTGTCCTGAATTTAACAGATCAGAGTTTAAACCAAGTCAGCCTAACTGAGTTTTGGACCGTACTTTGTACCCCTATTAAACACGTTTCGGATACTGAAGAGAGTTCATGAACCTCTCAAGGCTCACGGCTCTCACCAAGGAGTTTCCTATTTAGTCTTGGGGAACCCTTAAAGCCAGGATGCACTGCTGGATGGCAACTTTCGTCGTTTTATTGTTAAGTGTGATGATAATCAAAGTACATTTTGAAGTTGTGAAAAATGTGACTTGTTTACAGGGGAGGTTGCAATCATTGTTACTGTTTTTGAAATAGAATCCTTCCCGGTCGTCACATATCATTAGCGAAGAAGCAAATGCTAAGAATTATTTTCCTCCCTCAGTTACTGACTTTTAGAACCCTTTTGGGGAACCATTATTTCTTTATGAAAAGCTGACGCAGATAATTGTTTGCAAGTTGACAGCGTATTTTAACATTTTAATAAATTCCACTTCATTTGCAGGTATTTCCCATTATGGGGAAAACTAAGCTTTTGTAATTTGTTAAAATGAGGACACTCTCCAGGACGATCTGGTGCTTGGATTGCGAAGGGCTCAGAGAGCAGAGTTCATGTGCACACGGGATTTAGGGGGACACTGCAAAGTTTTCCCATCTAGCATCCTGTCCTTGACTGAACTCCTGAACTCCAGTGCACAGTTGTTTGCATTCTGGATCACACACAATTCACCAAATAAAGAATGGCCCTTACCGACATGTCTCGCTCCTAGGCTTAATGAGACTTTTGTGGGGACATATATTGTAAGATAGGATACTTAGCCATTTTCTCACTGATAAGAAGAAAACACAGTCTAAGGGGCCAGAAACTCACCCTCTGCGTATGCTGTGATGTCCCTGCCATAAAATAACTCTGCCAGACAATTCAAGAGTTAAACTCGGAGGCCCCAGTTACCAGCTGGGGAAACTTGGCATCTGTGTTCTGATATGGCAAACTAAGCTCCTGCATTGCTGTTAATATGATTTCACTTTTCAAAGGGAAAGGAGAGAGAGAGAGAGAGAGACACACACACACACACACACACACAGAATGGGGGAGAGGCTTGTTTGTTACATCAATTATGATTTCAAATATTAAAAAAAAATACAGTGACCCACTTTCTGGAG
Organism: Ailurus styani; assembly: GCA_002007465.1. NCBI lineage: Eukaryota > Metazoa > Chordata > Mammalia > Carnivora > Ailuridae > Ailurus > Ailurus styani. Next base: position 195,160 of record LNAC01000975.1, read on the forward strand.
GCAGCAAAGGTTGGAAAAATATCCTACTGACAGCACGAGACATCCCTCCCACCTTAGGCCCTCCCCAACCATGCCCCCCTCTACACAGCAGTACACATTTTATAATAAAAAATATTCACCTAGATGTTGGATTTGCAAATTTGGTGCACTCTGCCTCTTGCGTGGTAAAATGACTCTATATGTAAAAGAAAAGAGATGCTGTTCATTATTCAGGAATAATGGTAACTTGGGGGATCTGTGAATTGCAGTGACAGGAGATGGTGGTTTCCCAAGGGTTGACTCCTTGACAGGTTGAGCAAAGGCCTTGGAGCTGGGCGGGGCCCCATGTAGGGAGGCCCCCTGTAGACGAGGCCTAAGTTACTTAAAGTCGCTCTTTTCCAAAGAGGTGCAGAGGGAGGATTTCCACTCAGAGAGGTAATATAGAGTGCATAGGATCTCTTATTTACTTAGTTGTTTTTCCCTCTGAACTTAGGAGGGAATTGCCAAAAGGAAATTAAAGTTTTAATCCTCTGTTAACTTTTTCCTTTCAAATTTGGCGTGACGGTTTTGAAACAGCCCAGGATATCTGACTTAGGAAAGCCTTTCTCCTTAAAAAACAAAACAAAACAAAACAAAAAACAACCCTGAAAGGGCACTCTTTTGCCCTTCCCATCTCTGCTGACCTGTTAGGATTTCAGCACCTGAAGAGGGAGGAACCAACCCAGTGCGAGGCCGTGTCAGAATTCTCTGGAATTCTTAAAAGCTGAGATAAGTAAGTTTTCATTTCTGGCATCCCAGTGTCCTGTATGATAACTGACTTTATAATCAAAGGAATAATTATTGCTTTGTTGGGAGCTTAGGGTGACAGAGGGTGGAAATAGCATAGGAAAAACTTTCTGAGATGGATGGGAGATCGTTAACGATCTGAACTTCTGGGGGCAACGTGAAAAGTGATCCCTGGCAGTGAAACTGGCTGCTTGGGTAGAAATTTCTCTTCAGCTTGGGAAAGAATAGCATTTTCTAGCTCGAAGTTGAAAGCAGAGCCTGCGACCCTCGAGGCGTTTTTGTTATGGGCTGAGGCAGAGCAAGTGATTAGCCAACGTCATGTTCAAAGCAAAGTTTTCCAACTTTTCCCCCTCCACCCTCTTGGAGGAGGAATAATTTTAGAAATCTCGAGGACTAGTGGTGGTGCGAGGGGAAGCCGGAGCGATTACAGCAGCCGGTCCCCTGGCCGAGCCCAGCCAGATGGGGGCTTCCTCTGAGCCAGGCACGCTCTTCTGTGGTGGCCTGGTGTGCCGTCTCATTTTAAAGAACATTCTTGGGTCCTCGAACTCTCATCATGTGATGTGGTTAATTTAACTGAAGTCAGTTGTTAGGATTTGGCATAGAGAATAAATCATCAGACTGCAGAGAACTTGTGAAAACGAAGTGCGTGGAGTGAGGAGTGAGTCTGTGGGATTAGCTTGTATTAGACTGAACGGTACAGGGTGTGAGGCTAATGGGACTTGAATGGCTCGGCTTTTGGTTGTTATATTATTCAGAAAATTGGAAGAAATGGCTAGCAATTAACCAATGAGGTGGAAAGACCTTGAGGCTGAATTGAAGGCCACACATTGGAAAAAAAAATCCTCAAAATTTACATCAAGCAGTGTTCCAAGATAGGAATGCAAGCTCTTCTTGTGCATAAATATATTGTTTATAATAAAACACTTAGAAACACATATTCTCTCTTTTATGATGATAGTTTAAACAGGACGGCATTGATGAATCACAGACAAATTAAAGAACTCTGAATAAGGACTATATAATTGAAAATATGGGGTGATGGATGAAGTAATTTTACTAGCTGAGAGTTGCCCGGAGGTTGTATATTTTCAGAATCCCATTTTGAGGCAGTTCGGAGCATGTAGTAAGTTATGGATGGAGCACAAATCATTTGAAAATGGGATTTGTTTAAACAAGTGCAAAAAGGAAAGTAAGAATTGCCCTTGAAAAAAATTCCTTATTCTAAGTACGTGCAGTTTCAAATTTTTGGTTCGCTTTAACTCTGTTTCTCAAAATAGAAAATTTAATGAACAGTATTCAGCTGAGTTTCAAAATGCACAAATCTCCCACAAAACGACACAAAAAGCATTTAACCAGCATCAGTTAATAATCGGTGATGCTCATACATCTTCTGATACTGAGTGAAGCTGAAGATTTCTTTAAAAACTTGATTTTTCAAAACTCACGTCGAAAAAAAAACATACGTGGAAAAATGTATCGCTGTTAACAGGGAATGGCAGAGCTTAGGACAAAAATCTAATCATGAGCGCAGATGTTAAGAAAGTTATTGGAAATGGGGTGTATTCTGTAATTCATGTGAGTAGGGGATTACATTTATGCCTATGTTAATACCACGAGTATGTCAACATGAAGTCTATACCCCTCTATTAGTGAAATCTAAAGTGTGAAAAATGTTCCTGCTTAGGACAACTTGTATTTTATTATTCTGACATCTGCAGTTTCTGGATGGATTACCTTAAATTTGCTATGCTATGTTAAAAGCCTTGTTTTATGAGGTCGGTCTCAGCTCCTGGCCTTGGTGTCAGGAACCCTGCTACGTGATGCAACTTGCCTTGTTAGGTTTAATTGACCAAAGCTGATGTGTTAAAACAATTCATTTGTGCTGTAACTTATGCCCTGGCTAACTTGCTACCTGAATCCTTTGACCTTGACTTGTCTGGGTCACGAAATGGCTGCAAGCTGTTTGACCTTTCTATTGTGCAGTAATGTCACTGTTTCCTCTTATTCTTTTATGGTAATAGCTGACAAAAAGCCCCAGCCCTGGCTTTACACCCCAGTGGATTCAAGGCGTCCCTCTGCAGTAGCTCTGTCTTCTGTTTGACATGGTCTGGCTGTAGAAGTGACTTTCTTTTGTTTGCTGACAGTGATGGGGACAAATTTGCAGCCCTCCGTGCTACAAGAGGTGGGGGATAGTCTTCTGGCATTTGGAGGGATTTGAATTCCTCCTGCTTAGATTCTCAGTTTCCGTGTTTTATGATGATGCATATCACAATTTCCTTTTCCCTACTCTTCTGAGGTCGACTTTGCAGCTTTTTATATTTATGATTTCCTTAATAATCGCTTTTCAACATTTTCAGCTGTTACGATAAAAATATTTTATTGTCATTACATAGGGTAAAAGTGATAAATTTAGTTACGCTTTTGGTTACCAATATGTAAGTCCTAAAACAACTGACATTTAAACTTCACCTTATAAATCTTTGCCCAGTATTGGAAAAAGCCTTATACTAACCATGTAGGACAAGACAAAATTTTTAAAAAATCAGAGTCATGTCCTAATTCAATGTATTCCACCTTACAACTCAGTTTATAGTTGTAGGGGAAGCCTATTCTTTGTGACTTGAAGAGCTAAGTCCCAATACATAGTAGTGAACCATTAGTAGATCTGAAGTTTTTATTTCTGTGGGGACTTTTGCCAGCATGTGAAATTAAATATTTATTTTAACGAATGTAAAAATTGTTTTTCTATTCTTTATGAAGACCCATGTGCAAAAATGGAGTTTTACCTCTGTTCTCTTCTGAAGCAGTGAAATAATTTTATTTTTAAAATATTGGAAATGCCTTCTAAAATGTTAAAACACAGATATTTTTATCCTACCAAATTTTTCTTTGCCAAATATGACATTGTAGTTCATGATTTTTCCTATATTTGCCAGATTAAATATTTAAAATCCAAGCTGTTACATTTTATTTTTAAATTATTAGAGGAAAAAAGGAAGTTTAAGTTAGACTGTGCATTTCCTGACTTGTATGCCGCATACTGTTTATACATGTGTGTGCATACACTGACAGATGAGAGACAATGTGGCACAGGCACTAGAACCTTGGGGGGGAAAAAAGCCCTAGATTTCTCTATTCGCATTTAAGAAAATATCTGAAATGGCAGGTGAGAGGATTTTACCTTTTCTTTTGTTTCTTTCTCTTTTTGGGGGGTGGTGGCTGTTGTTTTAAACTATTTTCCCCCCAGGAATGTTCCCAAGATCAGGGAATTTAAATGCTTCTCAGCATTAATTGCGTTGATAATTCAGCATCCCAGGGGTTCGAGGAAGAAAGGTGAATGAAATACACTGTATCTGATTTTACTCAGTAGCTTTAGTTCCTCTCTGTTCTATAAAAACAGCCTATACTCAAAGACATACATCTCTCTTGACTTTTTGTTCCCTCGTTGGCTTCCTCAGTGGTAGAGCCAACGTAGAGATAGTTGAGTTTGGATGTGGTAAGGGGGCTAATGGGTCAGATGCAGCGGGACCATGGTTGGAAAACAGTGAGCAGCCCCTGAGGATTTCAAACTTGTCTACGACTTCTTGAAGTCAGCCTCAGTTTCTCCACTGAAAGAATTTACAACGGAACTCGGCTGTTGTGTTAAAGAGGTTAAGTTCCCGGACCACGGGTAATTGGTGGATACTGGTGTGTGTGTGTGTGCGCATGCACCACAGAGGACAAGTTGGAAAAAAGAGAGAGAGCGGTAGGGCTTAGATCTTGCAGGAATTGAGAAGGATAGTTCCATCATAGATTGGAGAGCAGGTATAATACAGTTTAAAATAGTCTGTCATCCCCTGAATTTAGGATTGCTTTTGGAGTTGAGCACATCTCCCTTCTTCCTGGCATTTTAGAGTTTTTCCAGCATTGAAAATTAAGTGTACGAATTTGACATTTAGGAGTCTACTCTTGGTTCTACCCTTTCGCAGCTTTTTTGACCTTGGTCAAGCCACTTAAGCTCCATGTGGTTTGGTTTTCTGTTTTGTAAAATGGGGATTAAAATGTCTGCTTCACAGGACTGTTTTGGGATTAAATGAAATAATTCATGTAAGCAAAAGCAGTAGTGTTAACAATAGCTATGACTACTCTGTGTAAAGGAACATAGCATAATAGATACTTGCAGAGAAACTAGGTTGATGTTGGAGAGAAGGGGTGATTGGGTGTTGAAGCAAAAGGTCATAATTAGTTTTTACATATCAGGTGGTAAGACATTCCCAAGAGAAAATGAAAGTCTCTGATCACAGTGATGTGAATAGATACTTGTTAGTAAAACCTCTGAATGTTGGCATATGAAGTTTGTACATAGTTTTAAAATCTATTTAAATTATGATTACTGTACAGTTTCAGCAATCCTTTATATCAGATTTACCAGAGAAATAACTTCTTGATCTAACTAGGAATATTTCAAAGGAAGGAGTAAAATAATTTTATTAGCAGCTCTCTGAATAAATAACTCAACTTTGGTATCAAATGAAGGCTGTCCTAGCAAGACTTGTAATTCACTGCATTCCAGTAAAAGCAGAAGACTTTTATTTACCAAAAAATTACATTGCCAGCATTTGGGAGAACTACACTTAAGTTTTAAATTTGGTTGGACAGAAGTGATGATATGTGGCTAGACGGGATTGTTCTTGACGAAGAGCATGCTGCTGGTTTTTAGACTCTATGTCTGAAACAGTGTTATTCAAAAATGACCCCTAGTTGGGTCAAAACTCAAAATGTTTAATTAGTTACATGAATTGTTTTGACTTTATTACCATTTAGCTCCTTCTCCTTTAAGCCAGTCTTCCCCATTTACCCTTTTTGTGGTGTGAAGCAAATTAATTAAATGATCTCTAGAGGGAAAAAGTTCCTATTTCTTACTTAAAGTGATTTCGCTTTTACCGAGAACAACTGGGAGCCAAATGGGAGGGGGTTAAGACATTCCCTTCTTCTCAAGCTAGATTTGGGATTAGTGTTTGACTTCAGTGGCTTTGGTGGCTGGATCCTTGTGGTCATGAAGCCAATTCTGTGGGCCACATCTGCGGGGAGCCAGTCTTGGTGCTTGTCCATGGCCAATGGGTTCCTTCCCTCCCTCACTCTCTGCACAGCGGGTTTGAAAACTGGACGGATTCACCCATATCCATGGTGTCTGCTAGAGAAGCGCCTTAAATCACATTCACATTGGTGCTGTACCAAAAAAAAAATCGTATTCCCACGTGAAGCATTTTATAATAATACCTGGGGGTTCTAGCCAAGAGTTCATAGGAAAAGCTGTCTCACTGTTTGTTCATCAGTTAAAGGGTAACTGGGATGTGCAGCAAGCAGTATCAGAACATTGACTAGCTTGTTTACATTCTGGTACATACTTTTAAATAATCTGTGTCATGTGTTTTCTTTTTGAGAACATACCTGGTATTCAGTTGTTCTTCTTCTGTTCGTTGGTTACACAAAAGTAAAAAAGCTTGCATTTTAGTACAGGAAGCAGATTATACCCCCAGATTTTTAACATATGTAAAATGGCTTGTTGTTGATGGCAGGAGGATTTGGTATTTTATCTTTCTAATACCTTGGGAAAGCTTTGTTTGCGCTTATGATTTAAAATTGATATCGACCTAAAATAGCAGTGCATATATGGTTCGTGGTTCTTAAATCCTGGTTGCCTTTCATAGCCTCCTGGAGATGCTAACATAGTTCTTTCAATTTCCTGATGGTAAAGTATTAATATTTTTGGATAAGACTTAGAGTTATCATGTAACAATATCTGTTCTATTTACAGTCTCCAAATAAGGGAAAAGCTGCTTATAGTAATATGAGGATCACTGGTCTTACAATAATTAAATAGACTTGTTATACTACATTAATCCCTTTTGGAACATTTGGAATGACTTCTTAGTACTAACAAACATAGCATTAGGGCCCAAAATTAATCTGCTTTTGGTCTCCAACATTTTATAATATAAAACATGTGTATAGAGAAACATTTTTCGGGTTTAAGATGAGTTCATGGAAGGACAAAATGAAATTATATTGGAGTATGATTCCAAGTCCTGATAAAATACGGAATTCATTTACAATCAGCGTAGGTAGATAGATTGTTTCTGGTAAGTTTTTGTATTTTGGTGAATATGATGTTTAGGCTCTCAGAATGATTTTCCCCCTGAGATCCAAGTTTTGTACATAATCCACCAGATATCCACACCACGAAACGGGAGCGTTTCCATCCAATATCCAGGAGGTTGCGTGAACACTTTGTGAGCTGGCGTTTCTTGGTACTTGCACTGATATGGCTATTTACTAATCCCAGAGAAAATAAGGTGGACTCAATTTTAAAGGCTGGTCTAGTCTTACTCTGTGTTTTGTAGAAATGGTTTTAAGTGAATGGCGGACTCTGCCTTCCTTCCCACAGCATTAGTCCAGATTTGCTGAAGGGACTTCTGAGACAGGGTCACATTGACATCTTCTATTGTAGAAGCCCCCCGAGGCGTAATTTCCTCCGCAGTGCAGGCTATTTTATTGTTGAGTTCTTCGCACATGTGAAGTCAGCTTTGGCTGTGCCAGTTCCAGGAGAGAGTTTGCGAAGGATGAAAGGTTAGTCCACTTCTCGGACAGATTGCGTGCGTCTGCACAGAGAAGTACGGAAGTGCTGAGAGTGTAGACTGGTGTGCAGCCATTTTAGACCATGTGCCTGGGACCAGCTAGCACATTGTCAGGGAAAAACATGATGTAGCAACAATATTAGATCATGCAAATGAGACTACTGAATAGTAATAGTTATGGGCAATATTTTGGAAAACACTGATTAGTGACAGTTTTATTACAGCAAATGTATGTATCAAGTCCCCAGATTTCATTGTAATGCACAGAAAACAGATGTCAAAGTGTCCCAAACAGAATTTCATGGTTAATCTACATATTGCATGGAAAGTACAAACAAACCATTTAGAATTCTGTTATTTAATCCTTTTAGAAGCAATGAAAATATACAATTTAGATTTACTCCATTCTTTCTTTTAATTTCAGTTTTTGTTTTCTAGGGGCTGATGATAAGTTATTTTTTTGTAGTGGTTTGCTATTTTCTTAAGATGCGTTTGGGAGAAGACATCTCTGCACAAGGACGTGGTTTTACTTAATGTACTTTGAACTGTAAGTTTCTGAACATAAGGTCTTTGCATTAAAAAAAAAAGAAGAAGAAAGAAAAATTAGTCTCTAAATTATTTAGTGACCTGGTAATGGAATTACTTCCTTCTAGCCCTTTGTTTACTGATGGAGAGTTCCATTCGAAGCCACATAGTGATTGAAGCAGCGTGCTGAAGAGGAAGAGAAGGCAAATGGTAGCCCTACTGCATGCGAGTCCCCCAGAGATTTTGAGCCTCTCAGGGCCTCTGTTTCTCTATCTGTCAAGGGAGGGTATTGGCTAGAGGGTTTCCACTATCCCTCTTAGCGCTGGCATCTTAGGAATCTGGCTTCTGGTTACCTTGGCAAAGGGACTATCCCCTGCATGTTAAGCAATATTTAATAAAGTTTAGCATACTCTTGTTAAATTTGGGGATTTAATACATTTTATTTATTAAAAAGAAGTAGAAAATGTGTAACTTGACAGTTGGGTAACACCTCCATGTTGCTCAATTCAAAGTCCAATAGTCAGATCATTTGGTTCAATCTAGATAAAAAGCTTGCTTTTTTTTTTTAAAGAAAGAGGTCTTTAACTCATAGAAGCTTAGAGCTTAGAGCTGTGAGACTCTCTAGAGACCTTCTCACTTTACGGCTGTGGGTACTGAGTCTAAGAGAGGCCCAAAGCCTCTTTGGTTGTTTGTGTTAGTTTTACTGCTACGAGGACATAAAGAAGCATAAATAATGAAAAGTATTATTTTGTGAACGTAGCAGCAGTTTTTGTTTTTTTAAGGGAACATAGAGGGAAATCACGATTACAGATCTTAGTATTATCATTTTGTAACTTATTGAAATCAGTTGATTCAAGAGTCCAGTTTTTTTATTTCATACCTTTTCATAGGATAGATCCTAATGAATTCATTCTGAAGCTATGATCTTCATGAGAATGACTGCCTTTCTTTTTTTCAGTGCACAGAAAATACTTCTTAGGTTATGGTCAACTAATAAGGATAGGATACTAGTTGGAAAACAGAGAGGATCCGTTAAAAATGCACTGCCAGATTTCCAGCCACATTGTAGGTCCTGTTTGAGATTGCTTGTAAGAAAAACTGGTTTTTGAAAGTTAGGTATTGGAAGAAAAAGTGGGAGCTGGTAATGAGTTGGTTTAAGCTCTGCTTCCTGGATGTCTACAATTTTCAGATTAGCTGGGTAATTGCTATACCTCCATTTTCCTTTGTGTGGTATATGTCTCTCATCGTAGTTTAAAAAATGCCTTTTTTTTTTCAAGTTTAAAACATCCATATGCCTTCTTTTATTGAGGAGATGTTTCTGGGTTTTTTTTTTCTTAGTTTAATTTTTAGAAACCAAAACATATTAAATTCACAAGGGTAATTCAATTTCAAAAGGAAACTTTCAGTGAATCTTTTTGCTAAGGTAAGGATTCTTTTTATAACATTAAAGATTTATCTGTAAATTAAATTGTTTTATGAGTGTCCTGTAATGTGCTTATGTATATCAGGTCACCCCTGAAGATAGCAGAGATTAATAAATTAAAGCAGAGACAGTAGTGGTATTAGGAAAAGTTTAATATCAGCTACTTTCAGGATGCAGTTTCTAATTTGATATTTTGTGGAGAAACCTTGAAGTCATGTTTTAAAGGCACAGTTATAGATGGAAAACTAGGTGAATAAAAGATGGGTGTTGTGCAAGAGCATCACACCGAAATCAATGGAAATTTAGGGGAGCACACTATGAAATTGATCATACATATTTGTTAAACGAATATAGATTATTTTATTTATTTATTTATATGACAGAGAGAGAGAGATCACAAGTAGGCAGAGAGGCAGACAGAGAGAGAGGAGGAAGCAGGCTCCCTGCTGAGCAGGGAGCCCTATGTGGGGCTCGATCCCAGGACACTGAGATCATGACCTGAGCCAAAGGCAGAGGCTTTAACCCACTGAGCCACCCAGGCACCCGAATATAGATTATTTAAATTGAATACAGAACATCATGGACAAATAAGATGAGTATTACTGAAGTGATTCAAAGGAAGTTCCTCCAACTGGGAAAATCAACTCTTTACTGGGACTCATACTGTGTTCCCCACCTCATATGTACTTTTAATGTCAAGAGTGAGTAAAATAACAACATAGGAATCACATGTCCCTATTAGCAATAGAGCCCATCCTGGAACCAAGTTGTGGGTTTAAATGTTTGTCTTACTACTATTCACTATGTGACTGGGCAAATTAGTTATGTTTTCTAAGATTTGGCTTCCTGAGCTCCTGAGGGGCACCTACTTTACTTGGCGCTTGTGAGGGTGACCCCGGAAGGTGCTTGTGAGGTGCTTAGCACCGTGCCTGTCATATTGTGGTTCTTCGGTAAAAATTTGCAGTCAGTTGCTGTGATTTATTCAGCAGCCAGTATGGGGTCTGCACACAGTAGGTCCTGAGTACTTATTTGTTCAGTGAGTGAATGCTTACCACCTCTGCCAAGGATTCGGGAAGACTTGGTCTCCCTTTGGTGAGGCAGAGCATTCAGTCAGGGACAATATTGTGCCAAAAGTGGGAAGAAAAAAAATACTAATGTGGCAAAAATTAAAATTTTGTCCTGGTTCTGTACTGTCTCAAAATTGACCCCTACAGAAGTGAACGGTATAGAACTCCAGCACGTCATAATGCTCATTTCAGTATTTGCAGGTGACTTAAGGAAATGGCATCTCCTAGGAGCCTACAGACACGTTAGATTCCTGTATAAATGTCTTCTTAGAATCCAGTATGGTTTACGAAGGCCCATTTTTCATAAGACCTTTCATTTGGGTTATAAGGAAATCCCAGACATAAACATAATCAGAAACAAAAGGGAACATACCCATACTGTTGCCTAGCAGGGAACACTCGAGGCAAAATGGTGTTTATGCAGGAAACCAACACTTTAAAATCCCAGACCTTTTCATGGGCTTGAATGGTGATATATATAATTTTTCTCCTTTATGTCTCCAACAGCACAGAATTATTGCCCCACAAAAAGTTTGGAAGCAGTATCTCCATATTTTCTGTAAGATTTTCCTCTGAAGAATAATTTTGATTGTTCTGTCTTATTCATTAAAAATGTTACATAATTTTAAAAGTCATTTCATTGACAATACATTTTAAGTGCCGAAAAAATTTTGGTGTTGGCAACACTTCTTCAGTAGTCACTAGTTAATAATCTTTACCTTGTTGTTATTCATTTTATCAGTCATTAAGTTTTTCCAAAGTGTGTGTGCATAAACACAAATACATGGTGTGTTATTATTATCATTATTTTGGTATGTGATTATTACGATTCTACACACATCATACAGTCATGGAAGTAGACATATATGAATTTATTAAAATTTGTCTTTCAAGGAAAATACAAAACACTTGGTAGAACAAAAGGTGGAAAATGGTTGAGAAATGTGTTTATTGAGTAGGAGCTCTGTGCTGAGCACTTTCAGTATTTTAAGGCTTTAGGAAAAGATAGTGCAAATACAGATGGCTTCTCCCAAATAATTTACAAATAGAAAAGAAAGGATAATGCTCACTTTCAGTGTTTACAAGAAAGAAAAATGCCAGATATTGGAATAAGCACACCACTAACTAATGATCTAACCAACTACTATATATAGATAGATTTGCTGAGCTCTCTGGGAGGCGACCCTGTGGGACTGTAAAGGAAAGGTCACAGAGAGGAGGTGATTCTTTGGCAGGGTTTTCTCAGGGGTTATATCACAAAAATAAAACAATGAAACAGATCATCAAGGATCTACCTTTTCTGTGAATGAATTCTGCTTGGTGATGATAGATGCTGTGTGGAGGATGATACATTTTGGGGGTCTTGGGGCAAAAAAATTGGCATTTTGTTTAAAAAAATTTATTAGTAAAAGAAAAAAACTTAATAGAGAGCTTTCACCAAGATGCTGAGACACTCAATACTAAATGGCTTTAATTGGTTCATCACTCTTTTTTATTTTAGCATGGTTCCTAAATTGCATCCTAATATTTAAATTATTTTTATGTATAACTTAGCTCTTAGACTGCAATGTAATCATATATACATTGTTTAAAAATTTTTATATAATATCTTTTAAAATTAATTCTCATTTTTTATTGTTTGTAATTATAATCTTGAATGGAAAATGGGAATATGTGTGAGGTATATATATCTAATGGTTCATTTTAGGTATTTTAGAATAGAGAAGATAATTCTATAGGTAGGTAAAACAATCTAGAAAGCAGAACATTCTGCAAAAAATTTTTTATTTAAAAATTCTGAAGTTCATTGAATTGAATTTTGTGTCCAATTTGCATCGCTCTTATTATTACTACTATTATTAAGTGTGGCTCCCCAACTCAGTAGAAAGAAAAAAGAATTGTTTCAGTCCGATAAGATGTGTTTTATTGTTGAGCAAAAGTATCTCTTCTGTTGCAAATTTATACTTTTGTTACTAAAAGCGATGGATTGATGTAGCAACATGCCCGACAATAAGGTAACCCCTGGCCTTATATGTTGAATTTTCCTAATATATTTTGCTCTCTGTAAATGATATCTATTCCAGAGTATAGCGTTTCGTCATAGGTAGAGAAAAAATATAAAAGGAAAACTATGGTAATTCTTTGACTATTGCTATATTTAGTTCTTTTAAAGTAGCTTTCAAACTTTAAAGATTATCAGGCTTAACTCCTAAAGATAGAATTGAATCCAATGTGTGAGATTCTGTTTCTCTCTGTTCCCCCCACCTCCTCAGACAAATACAAAGTGAATGTAAGTTATTAGAGGGCAGTGATCAGGTTTTCTTTTTTCATACTTCTCCTTATCCTCCATAAGGGGATATACAGTGTTGATTGTTCAGTTGAATGTTGATTCTAACGCACAGATGTGGCAAGATTATGACCAAAGAAATGTAAAGAGAGATCTGTCTCCGTGTGCCATTACGTGATGGCATTTCAAAGCCCTTCTATCTGCACATAGGTTGCTTAGTCATTCGACAAATATTCACTGAATACTTACAATGTATCAGGCGCTGTGTGCCAGGTACTGGAATTACAATATCGAGAAGACAGTCATTTTACTAACTTTACAGTAAGGAAAGACAATTTAAGAAATATCCGATGTTTATGGTTCTTTTTTCCTTCACTGAAAAGCCTTGTCATTAGATGCTCAGTAACTACTTTGTGCAAAGGGTAATGGCAGTAATTATTCAAACACCATCTGAGGGAAATGACTTAATGAAAACTTGTGACAACTTCTAAGGAAATAGTGAGACCATGAGGATGGATTAGTATGATGAACAATTATAATTTTTTTCATCTGTGTGACAAAAAACATGTTTGTAGGGCATATATGGTAACACTAAGCATGCTCTATGACATCTTGCATGTTGTGTGTAGCTTTTCTTAGAGGGAATTAGAAGTGTGTCAGGATGCCTTTCTGAACTCTGTCCTAGCTCCAAACTAGAGCCATGGCCCTGGCTCTGAGTGGACTTAGCACCATGCTCTTCAGAAGTGAGTGAGTGGAGAACACTAGTGAAGCTGGAAGGAGTAGTGAGTACACGTGGGGCTTTGTGATGCTGATTACAACGGATGGAACAAGCAGAAGATTATTCTGTGGCCTTGGGGGTACACACCCAATAGTTTCTCCAACTCCTCAGACGTCAGCAGATACATTGCTGGTTTTGCAATCAACATGTCAGTCTGAGGGGTGACGATCACTGGAGGAAGTGAACTGGGAACACAGGGAGTTGGAACTTGCTGGAAGGAGCCATGAAAACAGTATCATCAAGTTGGAATCAGGAGTACTGAGTCTGAAACCCAGTTCTGATCACTTTTAGCTGTATGACTTTCAGCAAGTGTTGTAAAGTTTCCATGGGTCTATTTCTTCTGTTGAAAAATGGAGATATTACCAACCTTAAGAGGTTTTTGTCGGGCTGCATGAGTTAAAGCCTTGGAAAAGGCCTTGTGCAGTGACAATCAATAATGCCTTGTAAGGTGCTCAATCCATAATTTGTAAAGGTGTGCAGGATTTCCTAGGCTATGGTGATTTTCCACCATGTTTTTTAATACATAGTTATCCCACTGACATTCAGTGAACACTTACTACGTATTGGGCATTGCTTTCAGAGTTTTTCTGTGTGACTTTTTAAATCCTTAGTAACCATGTGAGGTAGCTACTTTACTGTCCTTTGACAAATGAAAACCCCGCATTCAAGTGAGTTAGGTGACCGAGCCCAAATCTGAACTCTTGTAGTGTGCCTCTGGAGCTCTTTCTTCACCCTACTTCTAGTTAGTGAAGTGACTCTCTCCACAGTAGGACAGAAGAAATAACCGAAAATACTATATAGTGAGGAATGATCTCTGCTTACTAAAAAGATAAGCTCATTTTAACTTATTTACATATTTTAAAAAGGATTGAAATGATCACTTGTTATCTTGGATTTATAAGTTGTTTCTTTCAAATTTTGATTTATTAATTCTGATATATAAAGTAAAGTTATAGCGATTTCCAAGCTAATCTTTTCTCTGAAACTAAGCAGTCTTTCTCATTTGTTGTTTCCCCTGTTCTATTGTGCTTTTGTATGGAAGCCCTGAAATTGGATGTGTTTATTGTGTAGATCACAAAGGATACATAGGGAAAATAAGACAGTCTTAAAGAGAGGATTAGCAAGTCAAGAGCCATACATAGTAATCCAGATCTTCAAGAATAGGCATCATGGTCCTTATGATTGATCTATGATAAAATCCTCCCTCTTCCACTCATACCAAGCAAAATTTGTGGTTTTTCTTGGAAGTCTTGGAATATTTTTCTTCTGCTCTTGTTGTTTTTTTTAGAAAAGTTGGGATATTTTTCTGAGATTTGTTGACATCAGCTTACACCTGAGTAAATGTACTCTGAGATCTTTCGTGATGACATGAGCAAAGGACATGTATTTTGATTTCGATAATAATTTCCTTGTTGAATTTTTTCAAACAGAGTCAAGACTATATTTGAATTATGGGTACTTGTTTTGTGGATAATTTAGATCAGAGGTTCTGAGATTTGTAGCTCATTCTAAGGGTGTGAAGGACAGACCTGCAGCCCTCCACCCCTGTTACATTTCATTTACTTTTTTGGTTCAGTGAATTGATTTCCTTCTTAGATAAGACAGTGAATATTAGGGAGAAAGATATGGTGGAAAAATCCAGAAGTGACTCCCCTTTCTCTTCAGAAAGACAGAGATCCCTCTTCTTATTACTGCTTTATTATTTTGCCAGTAATAATTGATAGTCACAGTAGTACTAATAAAAATAACTACAGCATGTCGAGAATGTCCTATGTGCCACCTGAATTAATGTAATCATTGTAGATACCCAAATAAGTAGGACTTCTTATCAACATTTGATAGGTAAAGAAATGGAGGTTAAATGTGTTAGCAAAATCTCCAGTCGATGGCTAGTAAGCGACAGAGCTAAGGTTTGAACCCGTGATTGCCCCTTTCCCATCTCATATTCCCAACTTCACTGCTATCTATTTAAAACTTATTCTTGAGTCATCTTCAGGTAAGACATTATCTCTTTTAAGGGTATTTTCTTTATTTTTGGAGGATATAGGTTGCAGTCTATAATAAATGTATGCTGAAGCAGAGTTAGAGAATGGTCCCCGAATCTCGGTGTGGTCCTGCTGAAAGGAGGAAGTAACTACATGGTTTCTTTTTTTCTGTCCACTGTAAATATTTCTTCCTTCTATCGGCCTGGTTGTGTGTTGGTTTGTTCCATAGGCCCTGTTCTTCAGTGAGCAACAGTGACAGAACTTTCTGTGGTGTTTCTAGATACCGGCACAGAACAACGAAACATACTGACTTTATATATCTGCCCCCCAAACACGAATAGAGATACTTTTCTCGTCTTACTCCTTCCGTTTCCTTTCAGAGATGCCGTATAAAAAGAACAGTGCAGGCCCAGGCTGAATCGACTTGAGTTTGTGGCAGCCCCGAACACTATTGGGATCACTCTTTCCCTGAATGAGGAGTTCATTGTCCTCAAAGACATTATGTTAAAGCCCTTAACTGTGAACTTTCAGTCAAGATGCTAGACTTGCCAGTTAGTTACACAGAAACTATTCTGTCCAGGCTGGAATGTGGCAGTTTAAACAGGGGGACTTTGATCCCCAAGATAAAGTGGGGACAGACACTAGTGCACTGTTACCATCTTACCGCAGTTCAAATTTGTGGAATTTTTTTCTCAGTTTAATCTAAATGTCTTAAACCTGGGCCCAGTGCGTGGTGGGATGACATAAATAAATGAGCATTTTGTTAGAAAATCTTTAAAAAGAGCCAATGTGGCTCGTTCTCCAAGACCCCCTAGTTAAGAATTACAGTGATGTTTAGTTATGTCACTTAGGTTTCTTTGAGAATGTGTGCCAAACTTTAATCTCTGGATTTGATATTTATGTGGCTGTTTATTTAATCTTTTAGCCACATCAGAATTGTCTCAGCCAGCTCTAAGATAGTGGTTACAATAATAACACCTTGTATTTATTAAGCACTTACTGTATGCCAGGCCCTGCAGTAAGGGCCTCGTACAGCACATCACATTTAATCCTCACAAGTCCCTGACTCTTGGAAGCCATCGCTTTCATCATCATTGTGGTCTTGCCAGAAATCAAAGTACTCAGGTAGAGAGATTCATTCATGTCCTAGGTTTATACAGTGGTGGGTAAGAGCAGGAACAGTGGGTTGAGCCTGAGTACTTAGGTTTCGGAACCCTGCACAAGGACCTCACCTGGCCGCCCAGCTCATCAGTCCCGTGGTTTTGGGCAAGGCAGCCCACCTTTGGGAACCTGTGTCCTGATAGACCATTAGAGCAAATACTCTTGCCTGCTTGATCAGGTTATCAAGAAGACCAAATAAGAAAAGCACATGAGCAAAACCATAGACACTTTTAAGAAATATTCAAATAAATGAGATTATTTTAATGGCATTAACACATTCTAAAGACCACATTTCTATGAATACTCTCATAAGAAACCACATCGCTCAGAGGTTGGACCTCTGCAAAGTGGACCATCACGTCTAGTGTAACATGGTTGTGATTTTCACATTTATATTGTTGCCGATGGTACAAATAATTTTGTACTTTAGAGAAAAGTTGTTGAACACAATACTGCATTTTATTCCAGACTGGCATGCTTAAATAATGTTTATTGAATATTTATTGGCCTCTTGATGCCCTTTGGAACCACTTTGGTGGGGAAGGAGAAGACTGACAATTATAAAAAGAAAAAGAATGGATGTAATAGTTCTGTCTGCAGCCAGTGAAATGAGGTGAATAGTTGGATAATTATTGCAGAAATGTTATCAGTGTAAGTAGTGGTTTAAGCATTTAAGAATTACCCCTAAATAATGTAACCTGAACCCAACATGTACAGTAGCAGAAGTTTTAATACTGAATCCAATCTCTCAATTCTTCTTTTCCCTTGAGTAGATACAGCTGCAAAATAGGATATTTTTAGAATGAACACTTACTACAAAGTGTTCCTTCTAAAATTTACCATTGGCTTTTTAAAATATAGTAAGATTTTTTTTAAAGCATAGATCTCTGACCCATACAGTGTATTTTATACCCCTTTGAGTATTTACGACTATGTCATTTGGTAGTTTTTATGTTTACTAAATTCATTTCCCTAAAAAGACAGGTGTGGAGTTTTTGCATGCATGCGTGTACATCTGAAAGTGTGAAACGCAGCTTAGGGATTACAACAGTTTAGTCAAGGTCATAAGTGACCTGATGTGCCCTTGAGCATGCTGTTTATAATTGCTGTGGTTAGTTTTCCTTCTCACTGTTTTTACCTATAATGTCAAAACACAATTATATGGAGTTGGTATGTTCACTAATAGCAGTTTATCTCTGCATGGTTTATAGACAGAGTCAAAAGCCAACAACTATAATTACATCCATGTTTCTAACTTAGCAGTGAGCTAGACAAGTGTGGTTGAAGTTTGCCGTGGGTAGAGTGCAGCCAGTAGGAATTATAGGGTAAAGTCATTGCTTTGCATTCTTTTGGTTTTACAATAATTGTTACTTTAATTTTGTTTTCTGGATTTTACCACTGTCTGTTGTGTTTATATGACCACATAAAGAGTGGTTGAGTTACGTGTCTCTCCACTCTATTTTCCTTCTGCTTGCCTCCCTCTATAAATGTACTGGTTCTCCTTTCACTTTTCTTTGACTCAGCAGACAGTACATTACAGTTAATAGTTTTCTGAAGCGGCCTGATATTCATGCTCTATGGAACCCATAAGCCTTCTACTATTTGCATTATATGTTTAATTGGATAATTATGGGAACCATGTTGAACTGTTAACAACCGTCAAGCCTTTGATTAATCTTTTGAATGTGCATTGGCGTGGTTCAAGTTAGCAACCGCAGCACCGACTTCTTGTTGTTATTATTGTTATTGTTGTTTGTTTTTGTTGCCGTTCTCATGATTATCTGAAAGGGTGCAAAATGATTTCTCTAGAAAAATATACGCCATCTCTCATTTGGGCTCAGCTGATATATCGTGGCAAAGAGAAGCCGTGTAATTTGTGGACCACCGTCATTTGTTCTGCCTAGGAAATTATGCAGTTGAATCAGTCTCCAGAAAAATAAGAAAGCCTTCTTAATGTTTTAATGATCTCAGTGATATAAAATAGAAAAGAGAATCTTTGCTTTTGAAATGGCATTGATTTGAGCCCATTGTTTGGAAGAGGTCATGGAAAGAGAACTGCCGTACACGTGAGGAGTATTTGGTGTTGGACCCTGGAACTTGGACTGAGATATGTCGACCATTGTTCTTTCATCACTGTATGTCCAGTTCATCGGGGTCTTATAAGACATGAAATGAACATCGGGATTAAGATAGCAGACAGTTCTATTCAAACATAAATAACTCTCAGGCACCCTTAAGATTTCTTGTCTCTTTTGCTTTAAGTGCCTGTCAGTATGCTTATGGGACAATAACATACTTCCTTTTCCTTTAGTAATTGGTTTATATTTTTTATATTTCACCTGACAATTACAGTTTTGGGCTTTTGTATGTTTGTATTTTGGTATTGGATGGAGAAAACAAGTCAGGTGTATAGTGGAAAAGTTAGAATGAATAAGTGTTACTTGCAAACAAATCTTAAAGAGTTTACATGAATTGATAGAGGGGAGATTTATACTATATTTGAGTGATCTTTTTGTTTTCCCTGTATATGCTGCAACTCAATTTTATTAGAATGTTTACTGAGAAATATCAGACTTCTTTCCAGGTCATGAATTTGAGAGTATGACTTTGATAGTACTATTATCTTTGAGACCCAGGCTTTTAAAGATTTTATTTATTTATTTGAGAGTGAGAGTGAGAGCGAGAGCGAGAGCGAGTGGGGAGAGGAACAGAGGGAAAGGGAGAGAGAGAATCCCAAGCAGGCTCCTAAGCCCAGTGCAGAGCCTGAGGCGGGGCTCTATCTCATGACCCTGAGATCATGACTGGAGCCAAAATCAAGAGTCCAGTGCTCAACCTACTGAGCTACCCAGGTGCCCCTGAGATCCAGGCTTTTAAAATTAGTTGGGGGTAGGTCTGACTGAGGAGGCAGCATCTGAGAAGACTTGAAGCTGGTGGATGAATATTGGCAGCCTGTTAGACATGTGTGTGCATGCGTGTGTATGACCATAGATACATATTGAGCTATTCTCTACATTAGCCCTGTGAGGCAAGGCCTGTTATTATCGCCTTTTTACATGTGGGGAAACTGAGGAAC
>LNAC01000975.1:219840-341345 GCA_002007465.1 Ailurus styani
ATTATCTCTCTTACTCCGACTTTGAGATTGACAATTGCCGAAACCTCAAAACCATTATGAATTCAAGTGTGTTCAGTGATTAGAGGAGGTAAATGTTGGCTGGTGAAGAAGTTGACGTGAGATAACCAGAAAAGTAATGAACTCTGGATTACTCATCTGAGTATGTGACACAGATGAAGAACTTGCAGAGCTTGGCATATGCAGAGAGGCAGTCTTGGCCCAGTCAGTGTAGAACTGCCTTCAGAAGGATCAACAGCAAGGTCTGCCTTGCAGAGTGAGGCCCATTGGGTGGGTGGAGGCATGGACAATTTAGGAACTTCTTGAGATGGTCCATCCTCTGGATTTTATCATAGATTTTTATCAGATTAATGGTCTGCAACAGTTAATGTGACTTCCTCATGGAATAAATCAACTAAAAGAGAAACATCCCCTATCTATTTGTTGCCTAAACAGTGTCTCTGAAAGTTAACCACCTTGGTACAGTTGATTCAACTTTCTCAAGAAACCAGTTAATCTAGTTAAAAAACAAAGGTTACTCCACCACCACTTGCCTGGTGCTTAGACAGTGTTTCCAAGAGATTCCAATCCCTCAGCATGCTATCAGAGTGGGGGAGGCCCCATTTTTTTCTTTTTTAAAAAAGATAATGCTCCATCTCTCTTTGGGGAGTTTTAGCCGATGCAGACTTAATTCTTGAGCCTCATATTGAATACTTGTTCTGGGGAAATGTGATCCCAGGAATGCTGGCGATCTGCTGTTTCAAAATGGTGCTATGCTTTAGATTTCTGTTCAAATCTAAGATTTCAGAAGAGTCAGTAACTGCAAATAATCTAAAAGGGGAAGAGTAAAGAATGATTCTAACTTCCCTTTGAAATGAATAGCTCCGCCAGAGAAGCAGCTATTAGAAAAACAAAAACGACCAAGAAAAGCTGCTCAGCTCAGCACACAGAGGTAAATTTACTGACATCAGACTGAAAAATGAGGGCTGGGCTTTGAAAAGACATCCCTTCTGACTAGAGGAAAGCTTGTGATTTTGGCATGGCTGCAGCCCTCCTAAACCCCTGAGAAATTCTGAAAAACATTACAGAAGACTGTCCTTAATATTAATGGATGTCTTCCGGTGTGTGTGTGTGTGTGTGTGTGTGTGTGTGTGTGTGTGTGTGTGTGTGTGTGTGTGTAGGGAAGAAGACTGCCAGAGAGAGAAGGCGGAGACAATGAGAGAGAAAAGATCACTTAGGTTGAAGAACTACCAGTCAAAATGTTAAATTGTCTAATTTCTGGCCCGTACTTTGCATCTGTTGCTTTCTGCTCTCCAGCATTTGTGAGGATGAGATTTAGAGGCACACTAGCCATGAGGCACTTCAAATTAGCCTTGCAATATCACGGCCCTCTTCACAAACTCTTCCTAAAATACTTTGTTTGTAGATAACATGGCTCACTGATAGGATCTCAGATTGTGGCCTTATCTGTTATATGACATCAGAGGTGAAAAAAAAAAAAAGACCGTTTCCCTGGGGCTCATTGTGGTGAGTGCCACATTAGGTTGCACTATAGTGAACAATTTCAGGGGCACCAAAAGCGTGCAGCTCTGCCTCTTGGGAGGGGACTTTTCCTTTGCAGCTCAGCTCCAGGAAACGTGAACATTTGTGTTTTCAAGACCACATACCATTGGGAAGGAAGTAGGGGTGGAGATTCGTGCTGAGATTAAGTGGATACGAGAATCTCTGTACTGTGTATGATCTGGGAACTGCTGGACTTTATGTAGTTCTCTTTCTGGCATGCTTCTAGAATTTTCAAAGGCCGACAAGAATACTGATACTGGCTAAAGATATTTTTCACAAAATAATGTATTGGCTCTTCAGGCTTGGACAGACAGACTCGTGTACAGCATGCCCGGCTAGCTTGGCTGTAACTCGTGTGTGTGTGTGTGTGTGTGTGTGTGTGTGTGTGTGTGTACACACAGAGACAGAAATCTGCTGCCGGATCATCCACAGTTGTACTTTGGGATACATAACTCTTACCTATCATGGTAAAGGAATTTAGTAATTGTGGGAACCAGTTGTTAAAAAACAACTCGGAAGTTATTTTCAGAAAGGGAGGCATTAAGTCCTCAGAGCCCGGTTGGTTGCTCCACCTCGGGTGCTGGTCCGTTTACCTTAAAAGACACGAGGCCTATTCCCCTTTGACCTGTGGAGAGTTATGCAGATCATAAACGGAGAACCTGAGTTTCTTTTCAGGACTGATGAGGTGGAAAACCCCCCAGAAAATTCACCCATTTAGAAAGAGTGCCTTGATTTGCTGTGGAGTTGAAAACTTCATGTTTTCCTGGATGTACAAAGCCCTGTAGTATTGTTGGCTGGTTAATGAGTGATCTCCCTGGTCTGCTTAGGCTCTGTCTGTTTTCTTGACTCAGGACTGACACTCTCAATATAATCTTCATTCATTTTCGGTCTAGGTTGGCTAAATCTTCTGATTTGGCAGAGTCAAGTGTCAGGATTGCCATGCTCATGTTTGCTCTGGATTTATATCTTAAGTTGAGGTTAAGTAACACATTTACATAAATCAACTCAGCACTAGCCTCTGAAACGAAGTTGTTCTACTGAGAGAAAAAGTAATTGTATTGCTTCCGAGATTTGCTTTCATTTTATAGGAAGGATTTATAAATATAACATGTCCTGCATTAAAATCAGCTCTTCTGTGGGCTTTGCTTCTGGAAAACCGAATGGAAAAAATTTCACTTGCAAGAACTGGTTGTCGATGTTACTACAATGGGATGACTTCTCTGGAGGTAGGATGTAAAACATCGTAGGCTGATGTCATTTAGAAAATAGTAGTGTGCTTTAAAAGGAGGATTTGTGTTTTCTGATCAGCAGCACAAGGGCTCTAAAAGAATAAAAAATTCTCTTTGATAATAAAGGCAAAGCAGAAGTGTGAAGAGACTTCACAGTTATAGCTGTCAATATTTAAGTAGGGGTGTTTTAAAAATAATGGTGGTTGATTGTGATTCATGCAAATAATCTTTTCAGAGATTCATTTCTCTTAAAATAACCGTAGAGAAAAATGTCATGATGATATTGGAAGGGTCGTCGTCTATTAATTCATGTTCTATTTTTTTAAAAAAATTTACTTTAATTAAAATTTACCTGCATTTACTTCTAAAGCACAATAAAAAGAATATGTATCCCCCCAAATATAACAAATATGTGTTATAGATGTAAATGACAGAAATAGATGGGAAGAGTAAGAGACTGGTTGCGCTTTTAAGTTTCTTGAAAACATACAATGAACACTTGCTACATTCAATACTATGAAATACTAGCAACACAGTATTGACTATGAGATAGAATTGTAAATGTCTGACTTTTAAATGTAATAGTTTTTAGGGCTACTGAATGAAATTTGCCTTGTAATCTTGTAAGTTTTAAATGCGAAATAACTTTATGACAAGTTTTTATTTGTATCTCTAATGTATTTTTTCCTAGACTGTTACTGGCATCGCTAAAATATCCTTCTGTATGTAGGGGGGAAAATCCTCTTTCCCGAGTCTTTGTGAGTATATTTAAGATGGGCCAAAAGACATGGGGTCGCCTTCCTTATAGACAGCATGCTTTCCTCTGCAGGATGGCTCTGTACGGCATTTTGGTTTGTTTAAAGAAATTATTATTGACTCCTTAAGTGTTTTCCATGAGGTTCCATATTCCTCATATTCCTATGGCTGGCCAACTGCTCATCCTTCTTCGTCAGTTCCCTTGGAAAGCTAGGATCCATATCTCCAGTCTCTGAAAGGTGGAAGCATGTGTTTTGTCCAGCTGAGTCTTTTGGTCTGATTTTTTTTCCTGGTCCTAATACATGTTTATTCCTACATGTGACAAATCTGCAGTCGTGTTTTCTTTCTGAGTTATAATGACTCAGATGTCATAATTAATTTGATGAGCAGGTGGGGGTTATTAGCCTTGTGCTTCACTTGCTAATAGCCGCACAGTTTTTCTAAAGTACTCTTTCAACTAAGGAGGCATTTCTTCACATAGAATAAACAGTACAGCACAAAAGCCTCAGTTAGATAACTATCCGTGGGCTTGAAAAGCTGCCAAGCAGATGTTGTTATTGGAGCTGGCCCAGGCGAGATTGGGCAAGGCAGATGCTCGTGGGGAGGGGAGGGGGGAGGAGAAGGGGAGGAGATGTAAGAGAGCAGAGGTTGTGGGGAGAGGGGGAGGTTCTTCAGGACTCTGATGCTCTCTTTTGCAGGGGCTGGGCCACATTTTGTTGCGGTGGGAGTTGTCTTCTCACGAGCTACCTCCATGGTCATGGCCGTGAGTTGGTCCCTTGAAATGTACACAGATGAGGATGGAGTGGGGGGTGGAGGGGACCCTCTCTAAATATCCACATGGGAATGAATCCGAGTGTTCATCCAGCAGTCTGAGACTTCTGGTTTGCATTAGAGCGGCTGTGTGTAATTTTTGAAGGGCCTACGGAGACTCTGCTTCATACCTACCCACATATGTAATGGACATGACGGCTCTGACATTTGCCAGAACTCATAGGTTCTGCTTTATTGCTATGAATTAGGCTGTGCAAATTTAAGACAAAATGCTGTTTTGTTTCCTGTCACCTCACTATATAATTTTTTTCCTGAGCATTTCCCACTCTTTATTAAAATGCTGCAAAGTAACAGCACACTTTCAAAAATTAAAATCAATCTTGGAACATGCCAGATTTGTATGAGGTAAACATGTGGAGGGTTTAATCTAAACTGATCTTGTTTCTGTCCTCTGCCTTTTTTTTTTTTTTTGGTGATCTAAGGCTTTTTAAAACTCATCTCTCACTCCCCTTCACTAGATTAAATTCTGTAATCTCATTTTTTCTTTGAGCTGATCTCAAGCCAATGGTCTGGGGATTTTATAGCCAAGGGATAATTTTTGATAATGGGCTATTAAAACACTTGCAGCTCCTATCCTGTCTTTCAAATTAGTGTGTGCACAGATTGTCTTTCTGGGGAAAAAGTCTTTCCCTTGGCAATAAGCAACTGATTATGGGCTACAGGCAGCATAAAAGCTTCCTGTAATGCTTATACGAAAAACATAGGTAAATAATAAGTGATAAATAACAGTGGGAACTCGCTGTACAGTGGGAGCAGCAAGTCTGCCCAGGATTTTTGTTTTAATCCTCTGGAGAAAAAGTCTTGTTTTTCCCCGATTCAGACAGATTTAGTGTATTCTGACAACAGGGTCATCTAACAGTTTCCTTAACGATGGAAGTCCAGTGGTTTGAGACAGCTGTGCGAGGTCACGTAACTTTCATTGTTGTTTATAGTGTAGCTGATTAATAGGTTAAAATGAATAACTCGTGGGACAGAGGTCAGGCAGCACCTGTATAAATAATGAATTTGCCCTTCCAAAATATGTAATGCAAAATTAACATACATAGTTTGCCACTTTGTTTTTTTAATTCAGTTCAACTTCCTTTCCTTTCTTCAGCTTTGTGGCATGATTAAAGTACAAACTATGATTTCGGAGGAGGCACACGAATTTGTTTCCTAATACTCTGTTTTCGTGTGACTGGGATTTTGGTAGCAGAATGAAAGCCATATCCTCTGACTGAAGGAGATGTCTGATTTTACGTCTACATCATTTTTCACAAGAGAAAATTTTGGACGTACAGGCATATGTAACATAAAGTAACATAAAGCCACCAACTGTGAATCCAATGTGACGTGAGTTGTGCTGGGGGTTGGCATGAGTGCTTTTCTTCTTCATGTGTAAAATGAGGCTTCAGACGTGTCTTGTGTGTGAAATGCATTGCTGCAACGTGTGCAGATGGTAAGAACACATATGTCTCAATACCATTCTAGCCTGTATGCTTTATCGCTCAATAGCCTGACAGATGCATAGGGACGGATTCATTCATTGCCGTCTCTGTTGATTGGTAGTACTTTTGGAAATGATGTTGTAATTTGGCAAACTGAATCATGTGTGTGTGTGGGGGCAATATGAAGAAATGGCACCATTATGGTCCTGAACCCAATACTTAGGGTTATAAGACTTCTACACATACAAGGTTTTTTGTATTTTGTAATGTTAAAAAAGAGGGGGAAAAAACCCCTACTGTCACATTTGATGCAGAATTTGAAAAATGCCTGTCTTTTTATCAGTGAAGGCAGATGAAAAAGCCCCTGAATCGTTTTAAATAGAAGCACAGAAAGAGATATGGTGTTATACAGGTGATGTCAGGTTACAGAAAAAAAAAAAAGGTCAGTCTATGGATGCAGTCTATAAAGCTGTTTTTAATATAAGAGAACACCTCATAACATGAGTCATTGCTAGGAAAAAATGAGCATTTGTATGTTGGAACTTAAATAATTTGCCTACTACAGGAGAACTGCGTGCAACAATTACTATCATAGCACTGCTAGCTAGTAAAGTGGTCACTAAGACAACCTCTAGTCCAGTAAATGGTTGTGCTGTACCTGGGTTTTCAACTGTATAAAATTGAAGTCCAGAGCAACCACCATCAATGCCTCTGTAGTTCTTCAAGTTATGCAGACGTTTAATTCAATGACCATTTGTTTAGTGCCTACTGTATGCCTTGCCTTGTGCCAAAGGTTGGGGAAATACAAAGACCAATAATTCCAGTGATCCCTCGTCTCAAGTTTAGAATCTAATCTAGCAATGGAAACAGAAAGTTAACCACGTATATCTTATAAAACAGATGCCATACAGGCAGCTAAAAAGTGCCATTGGCATCCACAAGAGGGGATTCAATGATTCACAAGAAGTCAGTGAAAGCTCTGTGACTCAAGAAAAGTGCTTGAAAAAGGTGGACAGTTTCCTCAGACCAGAGTGTGAGGAATGGTGGTCCTGGAGGCTGGGAAGAGCATAGGAGAAGGTGTCATTGGGAATGGATAGGGCAAGTGGGGAGTTGAGCTTCATGAACGATCTGGGGGAGGGGGAGTGGGGAGAGTTGTAAGAGAGGAGGCTGACGTGTTAGGGTTGCTCAGGGCTTCAGCTGCCATGATGAAGAGTTTCCAATGGGTAACTCTTCAAGCGTTCGAATGGTTATGATCAGATCGTCTTTTAGAAGACAACCCTGACAGCAAAATGGAGGACAGATTAGAGAAGAGAGAAAATGGAGTCAGGGGAGGAAGGCCTTTTAAGTTAAACTTTCACATTTTAATGTAAAATATTATTTTTGTCTTCTCCACACATATGGGGTACAGCATAAAAGATTTTGGAGCAAAAAGTGTCAACAACATGCCTATTCATTTCAAATATTTAAAAAAATTATTGAATACATGCTACATGTCAGTGACATTTCTAAGGGCTGTGGATACAGTAGTCAACAAGACAGACATGACCTCTGCCCTCAGGGAGCTTATCTTCTCTTGGGGGAGAATGATCATCAAACCAACAAAGTAATAAGTGACTTAGGTTGGAGTACCTGCAATGAAGAAGCAAATAGAATGATACGATATGTGTGTAGGTTAAATTTGAGTTTGAGTATGGGGTCTTTGTTAGTTAAGGTCCTCCAGGAAAGCCTTTCTGTTGGAACGGGATATGAAAAAAATAAGTAGCCTAATATTGTAGTATTTTTGGCACTAATTTGTGACCTCATTTATGAATACAGCCTTGGTTAAGAGTCCCTTCAAGGCATTTGCCCTTACAGAGAAAACCTCAGGGACAGGTTAGCCATTCAGATTTATCAAAAAGCTATCTAGAAGAATCAGGTCGCTGTATTTCGGTATAGACAGCATATGCAGAATGCTGATTTCATTTTAGGTGAGCTCCACTGTAAATGAAATATATAAGAAACATTTCATATGTAAAAGATCCATATATGGAAGACCTTTGCTCATTTTACAGAAAAGCTACTTTTTTCCTGTGATGTTTTTCAGTGTCCCTTGTTCTCCTCCCAGTAATCTACTTTTCTGAGAAATCCCTTCCAGGGAACAGATTTGTTGGCATGGCTCTTTTTATAACTATGATGAGAATTGTGCAACCAATCTAGTTTTCTCCTTTTCCCAGTGTGCCAGGAAGCTCAAAGTTCAAAATGTGTGTTCATTTGTCTGTTTTCCTCTGTTTGGATTCTAGGATAGTATCTTCTACTTTGTGTCTGCCTTCATCACCTGGATTTTGTGTTTTCATCAGTGGATTGTTGCAGCTTTCAATTAATGATGTCAAGTCCTTATTTGTAATAAGAAATTAAAAAAAATCAGTCCTCAAATTTGATCCTTAGGATCCAGCTGAGAACAGGAACAATGGGAATGTTCCAGATTCTGGAAGTACTGAGGAACAAGACCTTGAGGGTTGGATGGATGTAAAGGGTGGGGAGAGGGCAGAGGTCTGCTCCTCTGGGTAAATCCTGAGGATATAAAGAAGAAGAGCAGATCTGAGGCAGGATAAAGACTTGGATTTTAGACAAGCTGTTGGTCCCATGCCCTGCCGAACTGACGACCAGCCAATTAAAAAGAATGCTTAGAAGGCAAGAGGAAAGTTAGGATTGGGAATACAGATTCGAGGGTAACTGAGAACTTGAAAGTCCATGGGGTTGTCAGGGGAAGGATGGTGTCTGGAGAGGGGCTGCACATGATCCTTGAGGGATGTTTACAGTGAGTGACTAGGGGAGAGGAGCCCACACTTTCCAGCCCAGGACTTTTGTACACTGTCATCCAACCAAGACCCCCATCCTCCATCCTTCAGTTGACTAGTGTTGACTCTTCCTGCTGGGCCCTTCTGAGACATCTTCTATTGCAGTAGGTTGGTTCTCCCCACTCTTGTCTGAGATGGTTGCTTCTCCTACGGGCTCTTATAGCGCTTTGCACTTTCCTGTTACAGGGCTTACCACATAGCATTGGGGTTGCTTATTTGGGTCTCCTTCTCCACACTCCATTGTAGACTCATTGACACATGCACCTCCAGTGTGTGGCTCCATGCTGCCACATAGCTGCTGCTCAGTACGCATGTGCTAAGCAAGTAAGTAAGCCAGAAGGAGTCATCCTGAAAGTGAGAGGGATGCTGTCTCAGACCTGTTCAGAGAAGGCAGATGAGTGTCTACAGAGAGGGACACAGAGTCAACACAGCAGTGTTCATGACCTGCATCTAGTCTTAGTCTGCTCGGGCTGTCTGAACCAAACACCTGAGTGGCTTCAACAATATCAATTTGTTTCTCACAGTTTTGGATGCCGAGAGGCCCCCAAACCAGGTATCGGCCATGAGGTTCCTTGCTGAGGCCTCTTCTCTTGGCTTATACAGGCTGCCTTCTCATGGTGTCCTCCCTGTGGCAGAGAGAGCGAACCAGATCTTGAGTGACCCTTCTCTCCTTAGAAGCACACTAATCCCATCAGATCAGGGCTTTACCCTTATCACCTCATCTAATCCTAATTACCACCATAGAGATCTTGTGTCCAGATAGGATCACACTAGAAGTTGGGACTTCAACATATGAATTCTCGTATGTGTTGGGGGGAGGTTCACAGGCATTAAGTCCATAACATCTATCTAATAACTGGCTCCTATTTATGGTTTGTAGACAGACAGAGAGATAGGTGATAGATATTCCTAGTGCAAGTGTGATATATAATGTCTGATCCACACAATGGGAAGCCTCTGCCTTTGCTCCAGATCCTGATCCAAAAGGCGTTGCTGGGACCCAGATATACATAGCCAAAAATCAATCCCTGCTGATCCGGTAATTTCTTAGAATTGATCTCACAGAGCCGCTTGTGTTGTCCACTAAATCTGCCTTTTTGCTCACATAACACAATTGATAATGACTGGATGTGCTTAGGCTCAGCTTGAAAAGGAATTTCATGAGGAGAAGGGTGTCAGGCACAGGAATGCATTAGGAAGGGAATTTATGGAACCTGATTTCTTTTAAAATTAGATTAGATGGTTATCTGCCTAGGCTGCTGTAGGTGTGGCTTTGCCTTAGGTGAAGGAATAGCCCAGATTTCCTTTCAAGTTTCTTCTTGGCGCCAACGTTCTCTGACTGGAATTTTCAAATTTATATTTTCAGGGTTGTTTGAAATTCTTCTCTTCTCTATCTCCTACAAATAGAGTCTTTTGGAAATAAGACAGATCCAGGAAAGAGTATCTATGTAATGTTGTAGGAGAAGATGTAGCAGAACAGAGCCTTTGGATAATTAATGAAAAGATTTGTCTTATTATCTATTGGCTAATCCTCAGATACATAAAAAGTCATCACTGGTTGTTTTCACTTTCCCGAAGAAACCATGGCAAGACGTCTTAGGTGCATAGACAGTAGGGGTTCCTTTGGTCTCTCTAATTGATAATCTTATTTAAACCTCTTTCAGGCACTTTCTTTGTTCTGACGATGTCATTTATTGGGCATACACTTCAAATTGTTAAAAAAAGGTCTAAGTGTAGAAACAGCTTTCCCCGGATGGAGGACTGGTTGTTGACGGGATGGGCAGAAAAGGCAGGGGTGTGTAATGGGTCGCCTCTCTGGGAAGCAGAGAGGGAGAAAAAGAGCATTTGACTCTTTGAAATAGAACATATATCTAATATTAGTGGGAATATCTACTTGCTTTTCTTTCTTGGTCAGTTTTAAGTGGGCACTTCTATTTTTCTTTCATGATTTTTGGGAGAATGTGTTCCCGTAGGCCGGAAGTCTGGGCTAGAGACAAGACATTTGGAGTTTGTCTTCTTTCTTCCTCTGTACATTAACATAAATCAAAACAGAACTCTAATCCCTTTATTAGATTTGACAATCATGGGGTATTGTTCTACCCTATGTCAGCAAAATCACTCCTTCTCACTTGAACTAAGAGTTTTTTTTGGATTGCCTTTTAACCTCCAGCATGTTTTGGGGGGCAGAGATATAACACAGGAACAATAATAGTTTCAGGGGGTGGGGGGGTGGGGGGAATGAGTAACTATCAGTCCCTGAGCATAAACCCTGGTATTTGGGTTCATAGATTTTACCTTCCCCCCCCTCTTCCTTTTAAAACTGAACAGGCTACTTGATATGTCTGGGGCTCCCTTTCCCTCTTGCTGTTCCTAAGCTCTTCAATCATGAACGTGACAGTGTAGGTCCATCATTGTTCTTCAAAATGAATACTTGACACACATTCTTTGGGCGACTCGAGCTGTGAGTATGAGGAATCTGGGTAGCGAACCCGTGTATGGTCACTGAGATCCCTTTGCGGTCACCGGTGTTGAATTCCACATAGATTAGGGGTTGAACCAGGCTGTTAGGGAGGCTGCGCCCCCTTTCCCCCATCGTTTTGGGATGAGTTTATGTTTTCGTATCTTAAACCCAGTCTTTCTTGCATAGACAAATACAAGGTACAGTAAGTGACTCAAAAATAAGGGTACATGCTTTATTTTGTCAGAGCAGTGAAGGAAAATGCAGAAAGTGGGAATTCCGGAAGAGTTTTTCTTCACAGGGAAGGATCAGTGGCAACCATTTCTTTAAGAACATCCCTGAGTTTGCAGCTTTTGTGAAACCAAACCCCCTCGTGCCATTTAAGATGCCGTTGGAACGTGTACCTTTGAATAATACATTAAAGAAAAAAAAACCCACCTTGTTTTAACGGTAGTTTCTTTAAAGGCTGTACAAATAACAAAATCATGTTATAGGTTAAAACAAAAAGCCGCAACAACCCTCTCTCTCAGCCCTTCTCTTTTGGGGGAAGAGGGCCAGATGTTTAAACAATATTGTGGGCTCTTGTGCACGCCGTGGGACTCGGAGACCTTGGGAAAGAAATCATGTCTGCACCCCTGGTGTGTCACAGTTTTAGACCCCTGACCTAGAAACCGTTTAAACAGATGTGTAGTTCAAGGGATTTGTGTCGGCATTGAACCTTTTTTTCTTTTGCAAATGGCTGCCTCTAAGACCGGAACTTTTTTCTAGAAGAAGCAACTATCTCTCACAACTTTCTCGTTTCGTGTGGACACCGTTCTGGTGCCACAGGAACCGAACAAAGAAACAAACAGCTGCCTCATCAGCCACTCCTGTTCTGGAACATTCTTTCCCCCCTCTCAGGCCTGTGCATGGCGAGTGCAGACTTTCAGTAGTTAAGTGTTTGCTCACTTCAGGAAACCCCTAGAGATTATAACCAGCATCAGTTGTGGCTCCCCCTCCCTTTGTCATCTCCAGCCTGCACATCTCACTGTGCTCCTGATCCCTCCTCAACTTTGATCCTGGCGTGCAGAGTTCACGCTGTAGTTTGGGTCAGCCACCGACGAAGGCTTGCATCATAGCTGCCTTTATGAAAGTGTTTATTTCATATCTGAAATGTTTTCATGTGCATTCGCTCTGCTTTGACTTGCAGGAGGAGAAAGAAAGTAGTTTTACTGGAGGCAAAACAGCCACCTGTGAAAACTAATTGCGTAGGTAGAGGTTTGATGGTATCTCTGGGAGGGGTTCCAGCAGGAAGAAAGCAAATGTTCTAAATCTACAAGGAAATCACCTGGATGCCAAGCTGACCCTCTTCATCAAAGCCAGGATTGAAATAGCCCATCAAATCCGGGGCCTGTGTTGAGGAGGCCGGGGTGGGGAAGGCAGCCAGAGGGAGGAGCCCCATGAAAGAAGGTGCAGTTCATTTAGGTGAACAGTGTAGGAGCGTGAAAAATGACAAACGTGATAAACTCAACTGAACCTCCTCATTAAAGGCCGACGTTGGATGCGAATGGTCTATAGTTACTTTCAAAGAAGTTTGGGATGTGGCTGTTCTTGAGTTCCTTTTTTCTTCCCCTCATCAAGCTTTCCTTTTCAGTCTTAAATTTTGTGGTCTTGACCCTTTTTTTTTCCTTTCCTTGATCCCACCAGTCTAGAATATCCAAGTGTTTCTTGCCATTAAAAGGTCAAGATATTCTGTCATGGAGAGGCAGGAATCAATGGGGCAAACCACCTTTTGTCACCGTCTGTGTAGCTCCCGGAACCGGTTGTCCACAAGTTTAGAAAAAGCCGTTCCACTGGGCCTCCCAATAGTATGCATGTCGCCTCTGAACCTCATGCGGGAGACAGATCTGTGAGTGGTCTTCCAGATGGCAGGATCTGATCGCTCCTGCAAAACTCTACATTTTCCTGGTCACTCCCGGTAGAAATCGGTTGTAGTCTCAGTACTAGATGTGCTTGACTAACACACCTACACGTTGCCTTAGTTGTGCGGCCAGAAAGGTTTATTTAGCAGCATGTATCTGCATGCAAGTGACTTTTCTTATTGGCTGGCTTCCATGGCTGTCTTCAGAACTCTAGAGAGGAGGGGAAAGTTCCTAGTATTTGAAGCACCGTGAGATTTTAGGGAGATTTGGGGAAACGTTAGATGATCCTTCCTGGAGCCCAGTAAAAATAAATCCTTAGAAAGTGACAAAAGGGATTTATAAAAGCTCTATAAATGAAAGAGCAAGAATTAAAAGGACACTTACATGATTTTTAATGGAACACTTTGGACCCCCCCCCCAGAGAAAGAGAGCACAAGCGGGGAGGGGCAGGCGGAGACGGAGAGAGAGAATCCCAAGCAGACTCCCCACTGAGCACAGAGCCTGACACGGGACTCTAACGCACAACCCTGAGATCATGACCTGAGCCAAAACCAAGAGTCAGACGCTTAACCGCCTGAGCCACCCAGGGACACCTGGACACATTTCTTAATGTCCAGGGTAGTCTGAGGCCCACACTCAGATGGGCCTTTGGTGCACCATACAATGCTGAACCACCCTAAGTTGCTGTGAATTAGGAGGCTGGAGGGTTCTCTTGGAGGTCCCATTGCCTGGAGTTAGCTAGATTCTAATCTCTGAAGTCCGTGGGGCCTCATTTATCTCAATGCACTTTGGCTCCTCCCTGCCTGTTCTCTTTACTACAGTGTCTTATAGGTTCTCTCAGGATTCAAGAGCTCTATACCTGTTGATGAGAGCACTCCCTCCAGAGCTTCCCACTCTAAACTACCATCAGAGACGGTTCTACGGAAGCTAATCCCAAACCATTGTGACTCTATCTGGATACTATATTGGAGGCCTCCTTCTCACATTCAGCCTCAGTCAACAAAATGTCTGTTTTTCATTAATGCCATTCATACAGATGACCTTTCCAACAGCAGTATGTCACAGTGTCCCTGGGCCCCTCTTTCCAGAGCCTAAGCCAATGGGTCCCCGTTTGTGTGAGACTTCTCGTCCATCGTAAAGAAGATAGGATCTTGCTCAAGTGCCACCCACAGTCACTTTCTGTGTATTTCCAAGATGCATAGGCACTTAGGCCATTTTGGTTTTTTATATATATTATATATATAAAATATATATAATATATATTTTTATATTTTTAAATTAGAATATATAATATTTTAGATGTGGATACTTGACATGTATGAGAGATTTATTCAGGGGTGATCACGAGTTTCTCAACTTACAGGTAGCCCTTTGGAAAATAATTTGCTCCCCATGTATTTGTATGTGGCCAAGCACCACCGTGTACATATTCTCTTTGCTTTTGTCACCAGCATAGACAACTGGTTTTTCTTCCAGTGACCTTTTATTTTTTAAACAAAGAAACAATGTTATCATTTTATAAACTTTATAACAATGAATAAAGACAGAATAATGAATTCACTCTGAGATGATGCTGTTGACCAGATAGCCAGATTTATGAAATGCCAAAATGGTTCTCTCCAGCCTTGCATTCCTGTGACTCAGATTTGTTTTCA
Organism: Ailurus styani; assembly: GCA_002007465.1. Taxonomy (NCBI): domain Eukaryota; kingdom Metazoa; phylum Chordata; class Mammalia; order Carnivora; family Ailuridae; genus Ailurus; species Ailurus styani. The sequence goes on from LNAC01000975.1 coordinate 234,495, forward strand.
GCAAAACTACCGATATGATTATAGAACTCTCCTTCCTCCTTGATAGAACATCATTAATATTTTGTGGACCCTACAACATGGTTTAGGGAAATACTGGTGTTCCATATGAGCCCAAATGAAGGCAGATCCTTAGGGGAAGGTGCAGTGGAAAAAGCAGTCCACGATTGTGTGTTAGTCCTGGGATTCATTGTCAAGTTGAGCAAGTGGGTGTGTTTGTGGTAATATGTATGTGTACACGTGTGTTTACCTCTATTATTGTTATAACATTTTCATGTGATCTGCTTTAAAATGGAATGGTATCTATACTGTCCTGATTTATGAGACCATGGTGTAAACTCTTTTTAAAAAAATTATTTTGGAAATGACGATGTAATAGAACAGAAAAAAAAATATCTGGTGGTCTCCTCCAGGTCATTTCCCAGTTCATCCTGAACGCTCAGTAAAATCTCATTTGGAATGGTTTTCATCATAAGGTATCCAGGGGCAAATAAAACATATATTGCTGGGTGACATCAGCAGAGAGAATTCACAGGGCATATGGCATGGAGACCCCATCAGTCTTCATCCAAGAAGTATGGGCGAGTTTTATGCCACCTCCTTGTCCTGTGGCAGTAGAGAGACCTGGCTCAGAGAGCAGATCTGGAAAGGCAGGCCAGGGCCACGTGTCCCAGATGTGTAGAAATGTTCCTAGGTGCATAGACAACGTCGTGTTCTCACCCACCAGCAAAACTCTTTGACTGGAAGGGCTGAATTATTCAGCATAATCCTGAATGCATTGTTGCCTTACTAATAAGCATCTAAGGTTAAACAACCTGTTGGCTAAATTGCATGTTGGAATCAATTGTCCTGCTAGATCAGAGCATTTGTAAGAGTAGTAGATCTGAATGGAAGTTCTCAGTAATGATAAGTAGTACCTTTGTTTCCATTGAATTTATATTTTAAACTGAGTCTTCAAAGAGGTTCTTTTATAGCTTACTACATCCATAAAAGAACACTTGAGAGGCTTGACAATAACAACAAACTACTGACACTAAAAACATAAATAGGGGGAAGAAAGCCCATGCTGTTCAGACAGTTTAATAAATTGCATTATTTAACCAAAACCTCATTATGGGAGATACTGATAAAATGTTCTTAAAAAAAAAAAGGCCAAACTTGTCCCTTTTAAAAAATCTTATATTTCTTTAGCACCTTAACAAGTAATTCTGCCTGTGTCTCTTAATAAATTCAAAGACAAAGACACCGTAGAAAGTGTGCTTGTAGACCTCACCTCTGGAGTTGTCTCTTTATTGCTCAGAGGTTTTGGGGGGCTTTATTTGTTCATTCGGCACCAAGCAAGGGCTGGGGAGGCTGGTTGTGGCTGGAGCTGAATTCACGGTCCCACATCCAGGTTGTCCAAGATCCACCTGTCCCCCACCAACTTTTGGAGCTGCACAGTAGTTGGAATGAGGCACAGCAGGTCCCGGTGTTCCCTACTTTCTGGGACTGTATTCAGTTTTATATGCGTATTGCCTTGTTTCACAATCATCTCACTTTTATCCCTGTTTTAGGGCTGAGAAACCAGAGGCTGTGGATTGAACTGACTTTTGGCCAAGGCCAGACAACTCCTAGGTGTCCAAGTCAGGTTTAGAATCAGGCCCGTCTGGCTTTGGGGCCCTGAGTGGCTCAACCATGAGGCACTACTGCCTCATCTTTAGAAATGTCTGAGTCCTTGTCACCATCTGGGCTCTTCTTCCAGGGGCTCCTGTTGTGAGGCCCCAGAAAGGCAGCTTGACTCGCAGCTCTGCTCGGTTCTGAGGGTCTCGAGAACTGAGGCAGGAATGAAGCCTGGTCTAACCAAGCCCTGGGGGCTTGGTTCCTGGTGCTGTTTGGGAGGCAGGAGGGTTGGGAAGCCAAGAACCTGCTCATGCTGAGCTATCTGGTCAGGTTTTACTGAGGGCCTCTGGTGCAGTGCTGGAGCGAATCCCCCCCCCCCCCAACCCCATCTCAGGTCCTTCTCACCCTTCTCACCCAATCGGCCTTGTCATTCTGGGTCTAATTTCACAAGCTCATGGTGATTAAGTAACCATGATTCTCATGGTTTTGCAACTGGCCACCAAAGAGACTAGGGTTTCTAAAATATTTTAATGGTATGACTATTCTCTTTCTTTTTGGAAGTTAGAGGAATGGAGGCAGGACTACGAATATTATATTTCATGGCCCTTCCTTTCTCTTTCTCTTCATCCTTCTATGTGTTTTTCCCTTTTCCCAATTTTTCTTCGCTCTCTCTCTCTCTCTTTTTTTTTAATATCAGTATTGTGGAGTAGGTGTGGAAGAATTTCTTTTTTGAAAGGAGGAGATCTTGTTCAGTTAAAATTTTTAGGGATATAAAAATTTTAGGGATATAAACATAAATCTTAAACGCAGAATGGCTATATAGTTAATAAATTTTTCTCTTGGCCACATTTTCCCCTCTGTAATGGCATTTGGATTTGAAATGAAAAATGAAAGCTGAGTAATTAAGGCGAAAAAAATCAGTAAGACTTTTATCACCTTTAATTCAACTTCATGAATTCGATGGATGCTTTTGTTGGTTCGAGGCCTTTGGAAAAGTAGGCCAAGATAAATGTTTTTGGTAAAAGAGAAGGTGCATAGAATGTTTCGTTTTATCCGCACGACAGCCGTATGGTGGCAGGCATGGTTATTGACCTCATTTTCCGTCCGAGGGCGAAGTGAATGGACTTTCCAACGTCACACAGCCAACTGGTGGTGGATTTTAGGTAATCGCTTTGATTCTAGAATCTGTGTGCTTCTTCACTCCTTCCATATTAGCATAACTGGGGGAGAGGGGATTAAAACACCCCTGGAATCTGGAGCTAACTTGAATTGGATATAGTTGAACTAGAAGTTTTGGAAAGGCATTCGGGCCATCCCTTGATCATTTCCCATATATGGTATCCTTATTGTCAATTAAATATGCGACAGGACACACTGAGACTCATCAATGAGCTGTGGTATTTAAAGGTAACTTTTAATGACCTTGTGAAAATTCTCCACACTCTAGCTGTTTCATCAATAAAAATGAATCAGAATTTTTTATCTTTTTAAAGGATGTTAGGAGGGTCTATCTGTTACTTCCTGTAAAATACCTTAGTTGAAGTACATGTCTACATTACTTATGTCAGACCTGATTCTTACCACATGTAACACGCCATCAGCCCACGCTGAGCTTTCATGTCATGCTTGGTGACTATGAATGCCCTCATCCTCCCGAGTCATTGACCATTTATTGTGAGTCATTCCCATTTATTTGTGAATCATAAGGCAAAGCCAGTTGCTCAAAGTCATTGATAAGTTTACAGTTGAGATTTAGTTCCCATGTGGTTTTACACTAAAGATAGGCCACTGAAGCGTTAGAAGGAGAATGTTCAACAAATTCAGCAAGATTCTCTCGTAGTTGCAGAAGAAAAAGTACCCAAGAGTTGACTCCTGATGTTTCAGCCAAGTTTATTTCATTTTGGAATTTGGAAGGTGGGTTGGTACTTTCATATTCCAATATGGCGAGACTTGTAGCTTAAATGTTTTTGTCTGAAGTTCAAGAGGAGCAAAAGATCATTGTTATCATTTATCCCCCTAACCCCTGACTGTTAGCACACCTATACACACCTGTACACATGCACATACTTGTATACTGCCCGCCCCCACCCCCAGAGTCCCCACCAAGCAACGCAAAGCAAAACAAACCTTATTTCAGCAAAGAGGTAAATGGTTCTTTTCTTGGTGAGATTAATAAACATATGATAATTCAGTTATTTATTCAGTTATTTATCTCTGATACCTGTGTGTTGTTATGAACAACACTGACATTAGCACAGATGAGCTTTTGGATCATTGGAAGGCCTTTGAGCAGCTATTAGAGAACAGTGCACCGGAGTCCTGTAAAATAAATTAGCCTCATCAGTTCACTTCAAATCAGCAAATAATTATTGAGTACACGTCCTGAAGATGCACGTCTCCATGCTTAGACGCTAATGTCCGGTGGAGGAGATAAGCTCAGTAAGTGACATAAGGCCAAGTCAGGTCGGTGACTGTGTGGCTGCTGAGGCTGATGTGAGGCTGTTGAGATGTGAGGCTGTTGTGAGGCTGTTGAGATGCAGTGTGCTGGCTCACATCTGGTTGTGGGGGAGGAAGGAGCAACTATGGAGAAGTGGTAGTTTTGATTGACCTCAAGTGATGGGTTTGGAGAAGTGTGTGGGAGACGTTTCAATGAGGGGAACAGCATGGCCAAAAGGGAAAGGGCAGGACAATGCGTGAGAAATTATGCAGTGTGGCTGGAACACTCAACTTGTGGTTGGGAGGTGGGCCCCAGGCAACAGGGCATCATATGGGGAAAAGAATCTACCCCATCATATGGGGAAAAGAATCTACCCCATCATATGGGGAAAAGAATCTACCCCATCATATGGGGAAAAGAAGGCTACCTCATGGAGAGCCTTGAATGTTGGATTGAGAGATTTGTACTTATTGGGCTAACTCCTAGAAGATATCTAGAGACAGCTCTCAGGATATTACTCATTCTCCGAGGAGTTTCAGACAACTTGACTGGACACATTTTATTTGTATAGTATTTCTTCGCTGTCCAAAGGATCTCAATCTCCCTGGCTTTATTATTTCTGGGATTTTGGGGGGTGTGTTGTGTATGTCAGAGAAAACCACGCACCCGCAGGCTGTATTCTCTCTGTACATTTCCAGCCTTCCCAGAAACAATCATCTTGAGAACTGTCAAATTATCCAGCTATAATCTAATTGGTGGTGACTGCTGAGTCCCTTAGCACCAGAGAACTTGTATCCAGCAAGCTTCTTTCTTTCAAGCATTTGTTAGTTCATTAAAGATGTTATGTTAGAGGTAAGATATGATGATGCATCTGAGAAGGGAATAAAAGACCAGGACAAAAGACAAGTTGAATAGTCAAAGATGAGCAATAAGCATCAGGGAAAGCTAACTATAGCACCTGATTTTGATTGAATAACTGGTGATAGCATTGGCTTTGAAGTTTTTGCCAATCTGCCTAAACTTTCTTCATGGATGCAATGAATGAAAATTATGAAGCATTGATGTAAAAATAATTTTTTGTCTGCTTTCTTTTTCTTAAGAACCAACCTACTTACCTTCCTTCCTTCCCTCCTTCCTTCCTTTCTTCCTTCCTTCCTTCCTTCCTTCCTTCCTTCCTCATCCTATCTCCCTTCCATCCATCTGTCCATCCATCCCTCCCTTCTACTTTCCCTCCCTCCTTTTCCAGTCTTTTCTTACTACATAATTTCCCGGACTGATTGACTTCTGCTTGTCAAAGTTTAGCTGAATTTAATACAGATGATTGTCACAGGTGCAAACTTCTGCAGCAAGAATATGGAAAGGCCATTTTCCCTCTTCAACAAAGCTGTGGCAGAGAGGGACATGGAAAGCTACGTCGGTTAACCTTAAGACACCTCATTCTCATAATCTTGTTCTCGGTCACTTTGCTTAGAGGTTCCCCCAAGGTTCTATGCAATAAGACTGCACCTAGTCTTACTAGTGAATAGTAAGTGAATATCTTGTGAATAACAGAGAATTCATTCACTCCTTCATTCATCAAGTATGTACTGTCTCATGCTAATAGCGCAGTTAATGGAATTACTACATTTCTTTATGTTTCTCTCACATATTATGACTGAGGCAATTTGTGTTTTCTTTTAAAATATGTGAATGCTTAAAAATCAAGATAATTCTTTTATTACTGCATGTTCTGTCTCGGCAGTTAAAATTGCACTATTTTATTTACTGACAGAATCAGGAAAAGATTTAAAAAACTATAAATATCATGATATAACATCTGTGTATAATGCTTTTAAATATAAAAATATTGTCAAGACTTAATCTCTCTAAAATTTTTTAATAATGTTTTCATGAATTATAATGGATGAGTTATAAAATGGATTTATCCTAAGTAGACTTCATAATGCCCAAAGAAAATAAAAATAAAGAGGATAATTAGAACTATTTCCAGGTACTTAGAACATTGGGAAATATATTACAGACTTTGAATGTGGAGTCCACTGGCCACCCCGACCCTTTTTGCAGTTCCTGGCACTTATATTTCCTCCTCAAGGATAGAAGTTAAAAAGTGGATCTTATTTTTAACTCTGTTTCATGCCTTGGGAAGCAAAATGGTTTCTCCCACTGAGAGATAAGGGTAACCACAGTGTTAAAAACCAGCTGCCCCCTGAATTCATGCACCCTTGCAAATCCTGTAGCAATGGAAAAATCTCCAGAGAGATGTAGAAATTAATTAATGTCTTGCTACCATGAGAAGAATGTGGGCACAAGTGGATAAAGCTGACTAAATCCCACAGAATTTGTGGAACTTGCCTCTTAACCCTCCAATAATGCAAACACTCAAATAAGTGAAAACTAGGGCCCACTTTGGGCCATTGTTTTCCTAACCAGCTGGTTATTTATGAAAGTCGGGCCTGTTTGTTATGTGTTCTAAGTGCGCCTCATCCACCGAGCTGGAGTCATCCCTGGTCACAGAGTGGACCAGAGAATGACCAGCTGGGACTAGCTGTCTTCCTAGAGGAGGCTCTGGAGGCCCCTGGACCTGGGTGAGAAGGAGCAGCACCTTAGCTGTGTATGTGACCTCTAACAGCCAAGAGCTGGCCCGCTCACTGATACCATTCTCAGTAACCTGAATGACTGGTTATTCTGGTCAGGAGAAAATAGCACTGACATCATGTGATTCTGGCAAAGTAAACCACATTGGAACTTGGCCTTTGAATACCCAAGGGGCTGGCAGCAATCTCAGGGGTTGGCTGGGAGCCCCATTGAGTTCACTAGTAATCATTTGACTGCTGAGCTGGACAAGCTGCCCTAGTTTTTCTGACAAGCTCTGTCTAAAAGAATGATGGGCAGTCTGCCATTAGGATTTTTTAGCAGAGTTGCTAAAGATTAACTCTTCAGCTCCTGTACGTATCATCGTGTCCTTCGTTATGTGTTGGTATGCAATTAGACAAAACTTTGGAGGGAAGGGTCCGATTCTTCATTCAGCAATGGTGCGCCGAATTCCTCTTTGGCACGACAAACCCCCATGAGCAAGGAGAAACACCGTAAACCCTTTATATGTAGGTTTCAAAGGAGTGCCAGTGGGTGAGTTTATCTAGAAATTTCTATTTTTTTTAAATGAAAAGCTGTAATTTTTAATTAGGCAAAATGTCTGCAGTTGTATCCCAGCCCTCTCTGGGAAGAGATACCACTTTAGGGAACCCTTAGCAAAACTACGAGCATTTAAGACTTATTTCTTACGGTGGATATATCCACGCATATTCCTTCTGATAAAACTTGATAATTCTAGGGCACCTGGCTGGCTCAGTGGGTTAAAGCCTCTGCCTTCAGCTCAGGTCATGATCTCAGGGTCCTGGGATCGAGCCCCGCATCGGGCTGTCTGCTCAACGGGGAGCCTGTTTCCTCCTCTCTCTCTGCCTGCCTCTCTGCCTCCTTGTGATCTCTCTCTCTCTGTCAAATAAATAAATAAAATCTTAAAAAAAAACTTGATAATTCGGAGTATTCTACAAGAAAGGAGGTATTTACTGTCAGTGTGTCATAGTCCAGAGAAACCAAATCTTTTGGATAACCCTGACTTTTCAATGTACTTATCTGCTTATCTTTTACTAGAAAAGGTGATGCCTTGGTAACTTTTGTTCCTCCTCTCGAATAATTAAAATAAAATACAACCAATATTTTGTATCAGGTTGATCAAAAACAGATTGATCCAAAAAAATCTATGTGCTGCCTTCCCAGTGATGAAATTGTCAAGTTTAGTCTTGCTTTATATTGGAATCCTTCCTGAGGCATGCTGCCTTTTCTCTTGGTAGCAATGGCCATCTCCATTGGATACCAAACCTCCATGAAAGGGTTTCCATACTCCTGCACACAGCCAGACTGAGGCAGTGCGTGTGCCATGGCCATGCAGACCCCATGATGTCTTGTGAACCTCTGTCCACATTCGGGAGTTTTAATGGCAAAAGCTAAAGTTCTGGACTTCTTTCTGCCTACTGAGTGGTGGCTTGAAGTCTGACTCCTCTTTGCTCTTTTCTTCCAAAAAGCCATATTTGAGGGATGGTACGGTTTCTCATGTGTGAGCAGTTTGTGACATTAGCCACGTGGGGACATGATTGTCCCTCAGAATTTACGTAGAGGGAACAGAAAGACGACACAGGCACTGATAACTTTTAACACTCTTCCTGTTTTGCACACCTCTTGTCTCCGGTCCCGCAGCGCTCTAATGCTTGATGGGCTGTGGCCCCAGAGGAGCCCTCCTCCGTGGCAAAGCTGGGTGGCCAGAGTGACAACCTCGCAGGTGCATCATTAAAGGAAAATTTTAACGGTTTTTCATTTGGCTTGTCACCCTAAGACTTATCAGAAGAAGATGAAAGCGACTCCAAGGGTTTGAAGAAGGATATATAAGTAGGTGGAACTTTTTAGCATGTTTATTCCTACGAGGTGTGGCTTGAGGGAGGAGCCATGGCAAATATCCCAAGACTTTGACCTTCCTGATGATATTCCTGCTTGCTTCCCCGGGTATTCGCCTCTCTTATCCCCTTTGTGTGAGGACACCGTCACCATTGTCACTAGGCCCCCATTTGTCCTAAGTAAGGGCTTGGGGGTGGTGAAAGAGCAGGTCAGGGGCTGGGGAGCCCCCTTCCCCCTTCCTCCCTTCTCTCTTTTCCTGTGTGCCTCCAACCTCCTCCCTCCTCATGGCTCCCTTCACTCTCTTCCCTCCCGGCCTCTTTTTTCCTTCTTCTTGTTTTTCCTTTTTAATTGATTTTTAAAAAATATTTTATTTATTTATATGAGAGAGAGAAAGAGTGGGGGGAGGGGGCAGAGGCAGAAGAAGCAGCAAGCTCCTCGCTGAGCAAGGAGCCCAGTGCGGCACTCGATCTCAGGACCCTGAGATCATGATGCTTCACCGACTGAGCCACCCAGGTGCCTCCCCCCTTTTTATTTTTTAAAAAAATACTTACTGAGCATGTCCTCTCACCTAGCAGTGCACAATGACGTGAAAAAGCAGTGCTCATCCCACACTCAGAGAGTTTATAATCTAGTGGGAGACAGAGGGGTCTCAAATCGAATGATTACGAAAATAAATGCAGAATGAATGATCATGGTAATAAATTTGGTGGAAAGGCAGATGGTGCTACCAGGACGTAAAGCAAGAGGATCTTAGTATATACCTGTGAAATATCTAGGTGATGACATTTCTTGGTATTAAGAAAAAGCAGGAAGTTAGACCTGAGGTTGATTCTCAGCTCTGCAACTTAGTATTTAAACCTGAGGGATGGACTTAGGCTCTTTGAGCCTTAATTTCCTTATCAGTTAAATGAGGATAATAATAGCGACTCCCCAGGGTTTATATGTGATTGGAAATACTAAATTTGAAACATTTAGTCGACACAGTAAGAATTTAACAAAGTTCTCTCTTACTATTATTAATGCTATAATTCAGTGAGCTGAATTAGAAATATCCTATTGGTTTGTTTTTTTTCCCCCCTGTTGTATTAAAATGCCACTGACAACCCAGTTTCTTGCATGGCGATCATTTCCATGACCAGTCTACTGAAATGTCATAATATGATACAATGTCACAAGCAGTGTCCACACTACCACGGACACCCGGTAGTGTTTATTTACTCCACTAATTTAACTCACTTTTTTTTTTGTTTTGTTTTGTTTTTTGTTTTAAAGGTTTTATTTATTTATTTGACACAGACAGATCAGATCACAAGTAGGCTGAGAGGCNTGTTTTGTTTTGTTTTTTGTTTTAAAGGTTTTATTTATTTGTTTGACACAGACAGATCAGATCACAAGTAGGCTGAGAGGCAGGCAGAGAGAGAGAGAGAGAGGAGGAAGCAGGCTCCCTGCCGAGCAGAGAGCCCGATGCGGGCCTCAATCCCAGGACCCTGAGATCATGACCTGAGCTGAAGGCAGAGGCTTTAACCCAGTGAGCCACCCAGGCACCCTAACTCATGTTTTTGAGATGTGTAATAACCCATTGACATTTCCTGAAAAACGCTGCGTAGAGCTTTGTCTGTCTCTCCTAACTTTTCTTTCTGTTTACTTTCAGGGGTCCTTTTGGTCACTGAAAGGTGTCAAATTCTTGCTGACTCTCGGGTTGTGTATTAATTGCAGGTGTCAGAAACTGAAGTCATGCAGAAGGCAGCGAAAGGGGGAGTTATTGGCTGATGTAATTGAAAAGTCCGGTTCATCCTCGGGCGTAACTTGACTCGAGGGCTCTGATGATGGGCTTAGGAATGGCTCTCTGATTCCCTTCCCATGCCCTCTTGTCTTTGTTCCTTCAGGCTGTCCCTTCCCTGAGGTGAGCTCCAGGCTCCCTTTCCATCCCCTGAGCAGTCCTGGTGGGTGGGGAGGGAACGAAAGTTCCAGGGCGAGCTCTCACCCGGCCAGTTCAGGAATTGGTGCAGGGCCTGAGTCACCGGCGTGCTCTTGGAGTGAGGGGAGGAGGGCAAGACCCCTAAACTACATGATCCCAGAAAGTGGGGATGAGTGGCTTGCCAGAAAAAAAAAAGTAAATGTAAAAAAACTAGTAAATGTGGTGCAGACAGCAGCATTCCCATCAAACACGCAAATGGGCAGAAATCCACGACAGATAAGAAATTCAAACTACCCCTGTGCCTGCTTTTAGCTTAGGCAGGAGTATGATCCGTGGGGTAACATTGAGGCCTGGTACCGGCTCACTGGGGAGTCTTGAGTGCATGCCAGACAGTGGCCTCGGTGTTTTGGTTTGTTATGTCTGATAGACACAATAACCCTAGAAGGTGAGTACTCGAAAATTCTCCTGTAGCAGAAGAGCAAAGTGACGTCTAGGGAAACGTTATAACCTGTGCGGAGCTCCCAGCTGGTCAGCGGCGAAAGCAGCCTTTCGCCCGCAGGGTCCCTCCCCTGAAGCCCACGCGCAGGAGCCCTTAGCTCCCTGACGATCGTGTTGCCCTGCAGGGGTGCCTGAGCGCTGTCAGATGCTGTCCGAGCCCGAGGCAGGGCAGACATGTGCCACTCAGGCTGGATGGCTGGTGCATTTTCCTGTGGGAAGCAGGGGAGGTTTCATTTCCATGGCTGGGCTGGGAGCGCCAGGACTCTGGAGTCCTTTTCCAGGTATATTGTCACACGGGCTCTCCCCGGGTGACTGCGTGACTCACGGAAAGCCTCACGTCTTCGTTTTATCTGTCTGTAAACTGGCAATGATACTCTTCTAATGTTCAGAGATTTGTTTGAAAAGTTGGAGGCCCTGAGCATCACTCCAGAGGTTTTCAAGCTCAAGTCTCACAGCTTCACTGTGGACCGCCCAGGCTCCCGGGGTGAGGAGATGGGTCTGCGCTCCTGCTACTGCCACCAAATACCAGAGACCAAGGGCCTTAAACGACACACGCTTATTCTCTCCCAATGTTGGAGGCTGGATGTCCAAGATCAGGCTGCCGGTGGGGTCATGTCTGGACCCTGCAGACAACTGCCTTCTCGCATGTTCTCTGGTGTCAGAGAACAGAGCGCTTGGCATCTCTCATCCCATCGTATCATGGCCCCACCCTTCCAACCTCATTTAACCTTCCGTACCTCCCTAATGGTCCTGTCTCCAAAATACAGCCACACTGTGGGGGCAGGGCTCTAATGTGATCTGGTGTTGGCGGGGGGAGCACAGTTCAGGCCCGTGCAGTGGGCTCTTGGTGGTTTTGTGAGAACCACACATCTTCATTGCTGTTCCACACACTCTAACCCTTCTGGTCTGGCAGTGGCACCAGATAAGGGGGCTTGGTGGAGGATATGTTCTTAAAACTTACCTCTTTCTTTTGGGGAAAGTCATTTTAATTACTCACTGAAGTTCCCAATTAGAGCAACAAGTTTTGGAAGATGATGTGACAAACATATGGGCATCCGCTCAACAAATCCAGATGTGGAATGTGTGGAAGTAGAGGTATGATCAAAGGGACTGAAAGCTCAGAGGAAGAACTAACCAAGAGTCAATCGGGGAGGCTTTAGAAAAGGGAAATTAGATGCTGATATCACAGGTTAATTGGGATTTCATAGGGAGTAGGGCAAAGAGGTACTCTGGTTGTGGGGACATGGCCCTGTATGAAGGTGTACCTGAGACAGAGAGGCCTTGGAGAGCTGCCTCCCAGCTCATTACGTCAGAATTTGGGGTCCCTCGAGTCCCTGGCTCATCCAGGGTATTTGGATTTTATTCAAAAGGCAGTGGAAAACCCTTGAAGGTCTTTTATTTTTTTATTTTTTACTTTTTATTTTTATTTGACAGAGAGAGAGAGAGACAGAGAGATCACAAGTAGGCAGAGAGAGAGGAGAAGGCAGGCTCTCCGCTAAGCAGAGAGCCTGATGCGGGCCTCGATCCCAGGACCCTGGGATCATGACCTGAGCCGAAGGCAGAGGCTTTAACCCACTGAGCCACCCAGGCGCCCTTGAAGGTCTTTTAGAAAAGAGGAAGTGTCGTCATTAGGTCTCCATTTTGGACGGGCATGTTTTTAAAATATACAGGTTGATTTAGTGGCCAGCGAGCCTAGAGTTGGAGGCCTAGCACATGCTGTTCCTGCCACCCAGAATGCCTTTCCTTCTCTTTGCGCCCCTCCCAAACTCCGCTCATCCTCAAAGCACTGTTCTAGAGCAGTGTCCACAGCCAAGGGTTCCTGACCTGTCCAGATGGACTCGTGACTCTCTCCTCTGTCCTATTCCTCCGGTTTATGTGTGCCTGTTATGGCTTGATTAACATTTGAGTATAACTGTGTTTACATACCTCTCCTACTACTTGACATGAAAGACCTCGAGAGAAGGGGTTGTATGCTTTTTTTTTTTTTTCCTGTTTCGTTCTGTTCTGTCCTGTTTTGCATTCACAATCTACAGTGCTTGGCACATTGTAGGTGCTCTGTTCTTATTTGTTGAGCACAACCAAGTTGAACTCAGCCCACTGTGAAAGTCAGGAGAGAAGCAAGAATAAAGAAGAGGTAAGAATAGAAAAGGGAGGTCATGGTATGCCTGCAGAAAGAAGGAGTTGGGGATGACTGTGAGGTTTCTAACTTGGTCATCTGGGTAAAGTTAATTAAGAGAGACAAGGAACATGAAAGATCCACTGCGTTTGGAAGAGAGAAGATCCATTTGGATTTTCCTTTTGGTGGCTTAGGGACATTCTGAGGGGTGATGTCTAGCAGGCAAGTGACTACACAGGTCTGAATTTAGCTTTGCTGTTACCCCAGACCTTTGAGGCCAAAGGCGTGATTGCTATTGTTGAAAGAGAAAGTGGGCCAGGGGTGAATCTTTGAGAATGCTGACTTTTAAGAAAATGGTGGAAGAATTGGAATTCATAAAGGAGAAGAGAAGTGAGAAATCAGAGAAGTAGGAGGAGAATCAGGGCCACTCAATGTCATAGAATCAAAGAGATGAGAAACGAAGCCCAGGGTAGGCCAGACTCCGGCCAGACTTTTATCATAAAAAGACTTTAGTAACAAGAGCAATAGCAGCAAAGATAAACGTAATAGTATTTACTGAGTTCTCAGTACTTGCTACGTTCCAGCCATTTTGCTAAATGCTTTTCCTAAATATCTTATTTAATTTAAACATTAAGCCTGTTATCCTTGAATATCCAGATTCAGACTCAAAGAGGTCAAGTCATTGTCCAAGGCCAAACAGCTAATAAGCATTCAAACTGGGCATGGTTGTGAACTTTCAGATGCTGCAAAGAGCACTAAGCAATTATTTTATTTTATTTTTTAGTGGGGGGAAGTCTGCAGAGATTATGGAAATTCAGGTTCACTATAAAAGTTGCTAGAGCCGTCCCTGTAAACTCAGACGAAATATGATTATTTCTCCCTTACATGGATGAGAGAATATCGGGGTGTTCCAACTTCTCCCATTCAAAACAGCTAATTCAAAATATCTTAGTGGCTGCAAGAAATCTGACTGCTCTAGTATGTGATGGATATTTTGACCTCATTTTCTATCGTAAGGTCATTTAAAACCGTTCTGATCTACCATTTCCTCTACATCCTGACTTTTTATATAAACAAGGGAATTATTTAAGTTGGAAAGAGAAATCTGAATATTCTCAGCAATTATTTTGTTTAGTGCTTTCCACGTCGAATTGTATGCTGAAGAGATACACAACATAGCGATTCCTGAAAATATTTGCTCATAATTGCTGCACTCTTATGGATGTGTTTTCATATATAATTCAGGAAAGAAAAATTATTGCAAATGATAGATGAGCATTACCATATAAAAGTACTGATTTGTGCATCTTATTTTAATGCTTTGCTAATTCTCAAGAGGTAACCGTACAGTAATTCCTAAGAAACCAGACAGTTTAATTTCGCGGCTAGTGTCATCTTAAAGCATTGGCGTATGTTTGCAGCCGTGGCTGTGGCTTTGGCTGGTCTTTGTGCAGGAAACCTTCCAGCAGCAAGGACTCTGGCCTGGGCTTCACCCAGACATTTTATTCCCACCCCACCCCCCCCACCTCGCCACGTGGTGTTCCCTGGCCTTGAAGTGGGTGACTGTCTCCACCTTTTAGGCATCCGAGATGAGGTTGAGATTTCTCAGAAAGAACTCTTGCAGAGAAAATGCTAAGGGTAACAGAAGACACGAGATGCCTTGTAAAGAACTAGGTGGACACAGGTCTGGTTTGCTTGCACCCTTGTTAGGTGTATTGAACCATGGATTAATTTTCTGGCCAGCCTTGAAGACTCATTTATCTCCAGTTTATCTTCCCTCAAAAACACAAACACAAACACAAACACAAAAACCCACCCCTCTTTTAGATTCCAGAAGGGCTTTGGAATTGGGGAAAAGGAGGGCAGGCCAGCGTGGCTGCTGCTTTCTTCCCACCTGGTGGCTTTCCTTCCTCCGTTACATTTGCTTGGGAATCACATGCCAGGTTCTTCGCTTGCAAAAACGTGACAATGTGGAATAGGGTCTTTTCTGAAAATGTAATAGAGATTTTCTTCGTTTCTGCATTGATGAAGAGGGAGAGAATGAGATTTAATTTTTTAATTTCTTATTTATTTATTTTCTTTGCGATTGGAGTTTTTAAACTGTAGCCTTCCTGACTAAATTATTCACCAACTTGGTTAAGTCAGCGATCTCTTTACGTAATTATTGGATTTCTTTCAAGGTGCTGTCTCCTTACTGACATACCGTGCAAATAAGTGCAGTTTAATATAGATCTATCTCGAGGTGGTTAGATTTGGTAAACCCTCTTATCTTTCAAACCCGCATCATTTATTTAAAATGCATAGGCATATGTTCAGAACAAAGTTATTTTCAGTGCATATATATTCATTAGCCCATGTGTGAAAGTACATTTCAAATAACAACCATTGCAATATTTGTTCTTCTTTCAAAACTTTTTTCTTTCTCCCTTGTGGTTTAATTGAACCCCAGGCCCATACCCTTTAACGCATTCCCATGGAGCCAGGGTACATTTGAACATTTTTGACTGATATAAAATTGCTTTGTTGATCATATACCCATGCATGATAAGATATGCATAAGAAGAAATCTGGTACAGAAGTATAAATAATACTTATCTTTAAGCCAGCATCTGTCATCTGCTTTAGCAGACATTGCTTGCTTTCTTCCTTGCACAAAAAGGGCTGAAAGATTAATGGAACAGCTTTGTTTGTGCTCTGTGATGCTTAATCAATTTTTATTAAATTCTAAATTAAAACTTGGCTTTCACTACGGTGACATCGCTGATGTATAGAACAAGGGGAGGGATCATGAGGTCCTGAAAAGGTTGAGCCTCGCCTCGCTGATCTTGAGTCCTTAGTCTATTTCTTCCTGTAGGACTTCTCCTAATGAGTGTTGTAAGTCGGACCGAACCCTGTAGACTTGCACAGGTAAAGATAAATACACCGCAAATGTCAGATGCCTGAGATTTCTGGAGTGGGTATTTGTAGTTTAATTTCATATTCTCAGGCATGTTCCCCTCTCTGAGGGTGCAGGGATGGGCTCCTTCTGCATCCTGAGTGACCCGGTGAATGAAGACTCACTAGTTACGCCCAGTGAGACATAAAGTTTTTGGTAAATCGAACTTACCGTATTAAAGATCTGATAGAGACCTGGGCTTATTCCCCACGAGTGTACTTTGTAAATTCTATGTTTGGAACTTTCTGGCTTTTTCATGCAGATTTTTCTTTCTTTTTTCTTTCTTCCTTCCTTTCTTCCTTCCTTCCTTCCTTTCTTTCTTTCTTTCTTTCTTTCTTTCTTTCTTTCTTTCTTTCTTTCTTTGGTGGACTACCAGTCACTCAGAGAAGCCAGTTTATAAGTGACCATCTTACTACCTTTGTAACCCTCTGTGTATAGAGAACCTAGATTCAGAAGGCAAATGGAAACATTTCTTTTCAGGTAAAAGGTTTTAAAATGCTACCCATGATCGGTTTTCTGGGATTCTGTGTCTGTAAGGAAAGGAAGAATGGGGTTTAATTTAAAATATATTCCTCTGTTGAATACTGGTATTTCTGTTTTTGAATTTGCTTTTTCTTACATCTGGTACACACCAGACTAACCTGTATATATTATTCCTTTGGAAACATATGTCTGTGGGCCCTGATCCAAATGTAGCTTATGTATCTACATTTCAAAGTATCAGATTTCTTGAAGGGGGGGACAACTATGAGATTTGTGGTTAATTATTGTTTATTTTCTAGGAAATATGGCAAGCTGTAAACTTAAGATCAGAATATCTGTGCTTTTGAATTAGGTTCTATGCTACTGAGGAGAAAAGGGAATTAAAGAAAAATTCGGAAGCCGATTCTTACGTGCCCAAAGAAAAGTAGTAATTCTTACAGCCGGTTCTCTCCCATCACCCATCTTTTCGTTGCCCTGTGTAAACTTTTATCTTACATCTTGCCATTTCTTAGTTACAAATGCCAGGTGTATAGATGTCCCTATTGACATATTCTGTTTACCTTCTATTACCTGGGTCTTGACGTTTCCCATTTTGGTAATGCCCGCCACACTGTATATGTGTAGCTAGGACAGGAGTCTTCATGTTCTGGAATGATTCAAGAACGAAGCCCAGGAGGGTTACATGACAGGTTGTTGTGTATACACGTACACACCTGCCCCTCGTTTGCCTAAGATGTCTTTGGTGCCTGAGTGTATTCTTACCGTGGACCTTCTTTCTCAGCTGCTACTGCCTCAGAAAAAAAACCTTTGGAAATTCTCTGAGAGTAGAGGAGAAGCCTTGGATTACTGAAATGAAGACAGCCCTGCTCAACTTGACACGCAGATTGGCTCTGAGCATGCGGTGTAGTGGGCCCTGGCTTTCTAACCTCGTGGCGACGTGGTTCCCTGTCATTTGCCTCTTCATTGTGATATTTGCAGCCCGTAAGCTAGAGAGTTCGTCTGCTTTCTGCGTTTCTGTGGAGTAATTTTGAGTAGATGAACTGAGGCGTGGGAGGGATTGCCAAATGAGGTGGTGATGATGGCTAAGGAGACTTGGACTTAGGGAGTGCTTTCTGGCAGAAGTACAGCTCAGACAGTATCGTGTTTTTGACCGTGGTACTTTAGACACTCTGCCAAGTGTTTGTAACGAGATAGGGCTGTTACTATACTTTGCTTTTAACTTTACTTTTGCATACAGTACGTCGTCCTTGTTTTATAAACTGTGTCGCATACTTTTTGTACCTCTATAAACAAGTGAAGCTGTTGAGTTTTTGGATAAAGTTTGAAGCAGTCTTGTGTTGCTTCCTCTTTGCTTTATGCTCCAAGTTGAGAGCTGAATAGCAAGATCTTTTTTCACACCATTTATAATGCGATGCACATTTTGAAGGCAATTTAAATTCTTTTGGCTCCCCAGCCATATGCTTCAAAATGGAAGCATTATACATGTATGGATGGGGGAATAGGTAGGAAATTGAAGCGTAAAGATATATGACTGGGCATATAGTGGGGAACTATTATCCTTTTTGAGAGAGGGAGAAGGAGAGGAAGGGGGGGTTTCGCTCTCTAGGAATTTTTCCAAACTTTAGGCCCAATTTTGCCGAAGAAAATAATATTGCAGAAGAAGTTTAAAATGTTTCCACAGGCTATACGGGAACCTTTATATATGCAATTTAGATCTCTAATGAGATTTTGGAACTTTACCAGTGTATTATTTGAGAAATTGGCAATATAGTCAAGAGGAATGGACTTTAAGGTATAATTTTTAATGGAAGAACAAAAACTAATATAAGTTAAAATTATGTTCCTATTTTATTATTACATTTTTACTCATTCTTCTTCTATGATTTCATTCCTCTCCATTCTTGCCTTTGCGTCTCAATTTTTCTGTTTCTTTCTATGTTGGAAAAGTGAAGTGTAATATTCTCCTTAACACATAACTGTTTCACTCTCTCTCTCTGGAGGATATTTTTACTGTTTTCATAATCCATTCTGCCTGAGTAGAAAACACCAGACTTCTCCAATATTCTGAAAATCATTTCTACTTTGCTTTGATGGAAATATCTTGTTTCTGAACTTTTCTCATTATAATCATGTAGATTTCTTGTGGTTATGCTGCGTTGATCACATGGCTATCATTATACATTAATTTGGCTGATGTTTGGTTGATACGTTTATATGTATTGAAGTTAGAACAGGGGCCCCATTCTCATTCTCATTTAAAGCTTGCTGCCTTATCTTTTCTTCTTTCCTTTTTTTCCATCATAGATAATAAATGACTTCCAATATTAGATCAGAGGCAGTAAGTAGTTCCTTCTGTAACTTTCATCAGAAGTGCAAGTACTGGGTCAAGCCAGGTGTTGCTGTACTTTTTCCTGAAGGAGGTAGCGGGTAGGTTCAAGTACACCTGTGATGCATTTACACTGAGAGTGATATTCTTCAGACGTACACATGTGACCTTTTCTTCTTTGGCTCGCTGAACACGTGTATGCAGAAATGGTGGGAACTTCTCATAGAAGGACAATCAAATGTCTATACTGCTTTCTTTGTGACCATTCTGTGAAAAACAGCTTTCAAAGTTAACTTGCTATTCTAACATTTTGAAAATAAAATGCTACAGATCTTTTTGGTTCAAGGGTGGGGAATCGTTCTGTTCTTTACGATAAATTTCTTCATTTTAGCTTCTCCAGTTCCTACATAATGGGATACATTGTTATCTGCTTTTGTAGAATACAGATTTCTTACTATAAACTACATTGTGTGACATAACATCTTTTGAATAATTATCATATGTTGTATTTTCACCATTAATTGACTTTATGTTGTTTAGGAGACACAAGGGAAAGCTGGGAATTAAGACACAAAGAGTGAAGGAAAGAAAAAAACAAGCAGGCGCTGCATTTCGTTCATTCATTCATTTATTTTTGAGAAGGGTGGAAAAGCCCACAGATCTGTATCTCAGTAGGGTGAAACTGTGTTACTGTTTATCTGTACCTTTTTCCCCCTGTGGCAAGAGACGTGAAGAATAGACACTCACTCCCAAAGATACCAAGTTCCAAAGCACTGACTCATGAGCCCACAATGAAATACTAGGATGCAGCCATTTCCTACCTTTGTTTAGCAATGAACTGATTGGACCAGGCGGATGTAAGCCCTCAGCTGCTGGGCTTTACAGAAGGAAATGCTTTTTGGTCTCTCTTAGGTACTGGGTGCTGTTTAGCAACTTCTTTGGGTTTGACTGAATCAACTAATGTGAAAATGTTTCTTAGAATATATAAACTACAGCCCCTGGGCCCTTCCGTCTGTGTCCCTAGAGTCCTTACCTGATGGCAGAGAGAAGCATACAGTCTTTTCAGTGCAGTGCGTTGGAAACGTGAGCTGATGGACTGAACTCATCACACCACTTCTCTCCGTCTCGATGAGGCTCATTTCTCTTTGCAGCCTCCACCTCTAAGGGTGGCTTCCAGGTGCTGTCTGATCTGGCCCCTGCTTCTCTTCCCACCTGGGTCACACTCTACCTGCTGTCTCAGGGCCGGGCCCTGGTCTTCTCGTGCTTCCACCAGCACTTCTGGGTCCCAGGCACTTGGCTTTACCTGTTCTTGCTGCTGGGACCCCTTTTCCCCCAGGTCGTCACAGGCTTGTGCCCTCACTTCAGACAGAGGTCTGCTCAGCGGACATGTGCTCAGAGGATCTACTACCACACAGTCTGTTGTCCCGCCCGCCCGAACTCTCTTTCTCATTTACCCTGTGGCTACCTGATTCCTGATATATTTCATAGTCACTTTTTTCTTGCTTTACTGTTTCTCACCTCCACTGACTCTAAGCCTCATGTGGGTTGGGACTTTGGTCATCTTGCACTCTTTCACCTGGGCTTAGAACATAGTAGAATGACTCTATCATCTATCTATCTATCTATCTATCTATCTATCTATCTATCTATCTATCTATCATCTATCTATCTATCTTCATCATCTATCTGTCTACCACTAAGCAGAACCTGTTAGATGGACAAAAAAAAATGTCTGTTAAATAAATCTCCCTCCCAGAGATGGTGCTAACATTTTCCATTGGGCCATTTGCTATTACTTAATTTCTGGATGCCTTGGCTTTGCCGTTTGGTAAGTAGAGAGCAACTTCCGCACACCTCACAGACATCACAGCAGGTTCAACAAGGGGAGGTGAACTTTAGTCATGAGGAGTAAAGGATCAAACACTAGTTTCCTTTTATGAAAAGAAGCCCAGAAATAATGAAAAGAGTATATGCCCTATAGGCAGTGGTATTTTCTAAGTGTTCGGGGTTTTCCGTGTGGGTGTGTTGTCTTTCAGAACTTTTTTCAGCAATGATGCTTGTGATGAGCTTCTGAAGACAGATGAATGGAGAGCCAAGTCTGGCTAATGCTTGAAAGATAATTTGGGGTTTATAGTAAAGCAATAGAATGAGATAAATGAAAGAAACTGGCTCTCAAGAGAGCACTTGAAATTCTAGGTCATTGTCCTCTTACCTCTGGCCGTTCTTGGACATGTTAGTTTTTAGTCAAGTAGCCTTTCTAGGATTTTCAGAAGTGTGATTTTACCTTGAATGTATCGGGGCTGAAAACAATTGTTTATGTTTATGTAGTTCATAATTTTGCAGTTTAGTTTGTGTGGGTTAGTGGCCCTACTGTTCAACTGGATGGCAAATCTGTGCTAGGAGGATACCATATGCACAAGTATTTTCTTAAATAATGTTGGCGTTTGCCACTGGTGTTAGGGGAAGAAGGAAAAAAAAATGAGAGTAATTCTGGAAGCCCTCCAGTAAGGGGTTAGGAAAGAACTTAGGGACAAATGCTCCTACTTGGAACACAACACCAAATAGTGGTTTTTTTGTGTTGTTGTTTTTTTTTTTTAAAGAGAAGCCAAAATTAAACACAGTAGAGTTTACTGTTTGCTAATCAGCATGTGTTTACTTTCTCTTCCAAAACTGAAGTTGCCAACCAATACATATCCTACCCAGTGCTATGAATCTGTCCAAATAAACATGGGAAGTAGTAAAACAATGACACCACATGAAAAATATATCCTCATTCATTAAATAGAATCCAAAAAATTCTCTGGAATTTAATTCTAGCAATGACATGGGGTCTGTTTGGTCAATTAAGAGAGGGTGATGACTTGCTCCCTCGGTTGGTCTGGCATGGAAGAGTGTGTTTTTAAGTGGCCATACAACCCTATGTGCATCGGCTGAAACTGAGAGAGAGGGAAATGGATTATTTCATATCAGCCCATCACCCACATTCCCAGTGGACTGGGGCATTTGGGGTATAACATAGTTTTATGCTAATTACAAGCATAAGCAGCTTGTAGAATTCAAAGAATCAATTTTAATTTCTGTCTCAATCACTAAAGATTACTGACAAGGAAGTTCTCAAGATGAAATTAGGGAGTGCTTCCTCTGGAGATTGCAAATAAGGGCAAACAGAAGTTGTAAAGAGAAGCTTTTATTTTGTGGTCAGTCACTTTTGGAAAATAAATTCGAAAGCAGTCGCTATAATGAACATTATGGAGAGCCTTCAATTCATAAGGATGCCCATATACTTCAGCCGGTGAGTGGTTTCACGTAAAATTGGATCTATCATGTATATGCATGTCTTTGTTAGGAAGCTTTGCTGTAGGACCGCAAGACCGAGGTGCGAGGATTATTGGGTTATTGTTGTGGTTTAAATTTGCCTTTAAAAAACATGCAGTGTCCTCCCCGTACGGGAACCGACTCGTTCAGCGCCAACTCTTACCTTCCATCAAAACCTGCATTTGGGAACTAATGTAATATTTGTCATTTACTGTTCAATGTGAGTTTAAATAAATGCATTGAGTTTTCAGCGGTAATTACACTGAAACCCTGGCAGTATTGTAGAGTTCAGTGGTTCAAGTTCAAGCCTTGGGGGAAAATGGTGTAATCTGAAAGAAACGGTCATTCCTTCTGGCAGAAGTCCTACTGCTGAGGTGACTAGTTCTTCTTTCTCCTTGTGCGAAGAAAGCCGGCGCCTTGACTTTTCCTATCAGGCAGGTCCCAGGGATGCTTCTGCGTGAGCAGCAAAACAAAAGGTAGTTGGTTCTTTGAAGGTGGTTTAGCACCTAATTGTAATTCGGCGTTAACGTTAAGATTAGAGTCCTTCTGTCTCCAGCAGTATAACAGTGCTTTTTTTTTTTAATAAGAAATTAATTATCTGAACAAATTTACTCCTCGGATTTAGTTAGGTAAATGGCATATAACCAAATAATAGTTTTCAATAAAACCAACATCGTAGCCCATGAAAACCCAAAGGGATTTTTTAGGATGACATACCATATGTCAGAGTTGTCAACCAAAAACTGTATAAACATGGGCTGTTGGCCTTGTTATCTAATCTCATCATTTGCAGATAAGGAACCCGAGGCCTTCAGCAGGAAAGGTCCTCTGTAGTCTCCCAGGGCTGGTGAGGAGCAAGGTTGAAGTTTAGAAGCACCGACTTCCTGAATACAGAACACAGCCGGCTCAACTCTCAGGCCGACTCCCAAATTTTAAATGGCATTCCTTGAACACCAGATCTTTTTTTCTAAAATCAAAGTTTTCCAAGTCTGAACATCAAGGAATAAAATGTAGACAATGAGTGATAATTTTCTGAAAAACTAGTGTCAGCAGCTACTTTCAGCATTCATCTCACACCTTCATAGACTAGTCAAGTCATAGGCCTAAGAAAGTCATTTGTTCCTTGTCATGTGTTCATCTGACAGCCATATATATGGATACGTATATTTACATACCTGTGCACTTCTTGGTGTTGGAGGGGGAAGATGGTGGGAGTGTTCTGTGTATCCTTCAAATTGAGGAGGAATGTAGGGAGATCTTAAAAGTCATGGAATTCATTCAGCCACGCCCTCAACAGATGTATGAAGAGTGGGAATGCAAAATGAAAAAGACTGCCACAGTCCTTGGCTTTATGGAAATTGATATTCCTCAAGTAGTTGTAGGGGGATAGGGAGACAATCAACCAAGTTCGATGAAAGTATGGGAAAAGTTATTATGTTGATATATAGACTCTGTGGAAACAAATGGAAGACAGAGCCACATATCAGATCAGTGAAGGCTTCCTGAATGAAAGTTAACCAGGGGAAGGAATGACAATTAGTGTTGAAAGGGGAAACAGAAGGTCTGAAAGCTCAGAAAGAGGCCAGGAATGGACAGAAGGTCAGTAAAGGGGAAACTTCAATAGGTAAATCTGCACACAAGTTGTTTTAGGAATTCCTCAAAAGAATCAGTCTGACACTCTTATCTGAATTCCCACTGGAAGCCCTTCAACCATATATGAAGTTTTTTTTTTCTGATTGTAGTGTTTGTTCTTTATATTGTTTTTCAATCATATAACATTCTCTGTAATACCTTATTTGAGTACAGTTATCAAGTACAATTACCATTAGCATCAATAGACATTGTCTTCATTAATTATCTCCCTGTTGAGAAGCACTGAGGATACCACATCTCAACCACGATCATAGTAAAAGATGAGGTTGTTCTAGGTCTGTTCTGAGTGTGACTGAGTGTGCGTCTTTGAAGCGATCTCTCCCAGTCTCTCTCTCTCTCGTTTTTTTTTTTTTTNCAACCACGATCATAGTAAAAGATGAGGTTGTTCTAGGTCTGTTCTGAGTGTGCGTCTTTGAAGCGATCTCTCCCAGTCTCTCTCTCTCTCGTTTTTTTTTTTTTGGTTCCTTATGATTGTTTGATCTGGTGATGCCTCCTCATTATTTCTATTCTAATCCCCTTGATCAGTTTTTTAAAAAGGTATTTTGAAACATTTAAGACATGAAAAATATAAATATCGCAACAGATGCATTTACACCCAATGTAAGAAATAATTTTTTGTTTACATTTATTTGAATGAAATTAAAAATAAGTAAAAATTCAAAAGAATGAATATTTAACATGTGTACTTTCATGCACATGCATTTTATAAGGTTTTTGCTGCTGAGAACCCGCATCTCACTGCCATCCCATCTAGAGAGTGATCTTCTGACATTTTACTGAAGGATAATTTCTCCTGCTTTTGACAGTTCGAGGAGTCAAAGGACCCCAGGCTCCAGTCTTGGGTGTTCCAAGAGTCACAGAAGTTCTCCATGCATCTTTCCCTTGACGTGTAACATAATAAGAAAGCATTGCCCTTGACTCTTATTTTGGTCATTATAATCGGTACATGTTTTATATATGTAAGATGCTATATAAATTGCAGAGAAGTTTTTTTTTTTTTTTGGGTATTGGAATTAGGGCTAATGATGAAAAAAATGCCCTCTGGGTCATTGTTTCAGATCAAAATGGATAGACTGGAATTCAACTGAAATGTTTCAACTCACAGTCCTGGTTAATTTATTCTGACTTGTGTACATATGCTCACTTTATAATATCTGTAGTTTGCAAACAGATAATACTGTTTTTTAAAAAGAATTTATTTATTTATTTGAGATAGAGTGGGAGAGAGAGCACTAGCACGAGCGGGGGAGTAGCAGAGGGAGAGGGAGAAGCAGGCTTCCTGCTGAGCAGGGAGCCGGATGCAGGGACTCGATCGCAGGACGCTGGGATCATGACCCAAGCCAGAGGCAGACGCTTAACCCACTGAGCCACCCAGGTGCCCTGTAAACAGATATTAAAGAATACCAGCCAAATAGCTGAATGCTGAACCTCAGACTTTACCAAACCTCCTTATAATGGGGTGTTAAATATTTTGTATAAAAAGTTTTGTGATCGCTTTGTGAGAAATTCCTTCACATCTGGAAATTTCAGCTTCCAGTTACCCACGAAGGAATATAAATCGTTTAATTGTTATTTGCATTGGGAAAGAGAATATTTCAAGCTATCTTTGTGTGGATTTCACATTTTCAACAGGATTCACTATCTCTAGGGCTAACCCCATGTCAGTAAAGGATCTTTTGAAGAGCAGTCGTATTACAGTTAGTTTAGGAAATGCCACGACTTAAGCTTCCTGTCCTCTGCCTTGATTTTCTTATAAAGGGAAGACTTTCTGCTCTGTCCTGTCAAGAGCAAGTACAGCATGTGTTAGTAGAAGGAAGGGACCAGAGGCAGGCCTGCTCTCTTGACCTGTCCTGCTGTGCTTGTCCATTTGCTACAGGAGAACTGGCAGCCCTGGGCTCTGCTTCAGGGACTCCTGCAAGTAGGTGGTGGGGCACTCCTGATTCCTGTGATTACAGGCCACTCGAGTTGCACAGAGGCAAATAAAAAAAAAATTTATATAAACATTTAAATAAAATTAGGTTAATTGTTCAGCTCATAATGGGAGCTTGTCAAAATCTGGGATTCTATGAATCATTAAAGAGGCTTAGAAGAATCTCAGGATTGGGCTCCTCACATTTCTAATTTAAAATTTTCTAAGGTAATGTCCACCATAGAAAATTCAGCACTGAGCCTTGACCATGGGCCCTCTAAGATTTTAAACAGGCCTCCAGGCTTCATTCTTTTTTTTTTTTTAAAAGATTTTATTTATTTATTTGACAGAGAGAGAGAGATCACAAGCAGGCAGAGAGGCAGGCAGAGAGAGGAGGAAGCAGGCTCCCCGCTGAGCAGGGAGCCCGATGCAGGCCTCGATCCCAGGACCCTGAGATCATGACCTGAGCCGAAGGCAGAGGCTTTAACCCACTGAGCCACGCAGGTTCCCCTCCAGGCTTCATTCTTCACCTCTTTCACCTTGTCCCTGAGTCTTCCTTTCCTTTCCTTTTTTAACTGAGGTAGAGTTGACATCCAACGTTAGATCAGTTTCCGGTTGACAACATCGTAATTTGATGGCTCTCTACGTGGCCATGTTTGCTGTGACTGGTGTCGTTACTATTTCTTGGGCTATTTCCCCCAAGAAAATTAAAACACTAGTTCAAAAAGAGATATGCACCCCCGTGTCTATCGTGGCCTTATTTATAGCGTGGAGTTACGGAAGCAGTCTTCCTTTTCTTAATGATTTCCAGGATCTGGAGTCAGTCGGGTCGCTTTTGTGTCTTCACTTCTCTCCCTGAGCCAGTGAGTGGTGTCCCTGGTGGCAAATTACGCGGCAAGGACGCAGGACCACTGTGCCCTGGCTGTGCTTTGCGGGGGGCAGAGCAGGCAAGCACAGAGTTAAGGCTGTGGCGGCCCGGTGGCAATCGAACATTCCCAGTGTGGCAGGGTGGTAATCCCTAAGCAGATGCCGTACGGGGCCTTGTTGTTGTCCAGAAATGGCTCTCATATGAGAAAACGCAGCCATGCAGAAATGGCACAAACACCATTCACTCGCCCACCGTGGCTTCTGGTTTTTTGTTTTTCAACACCCACGAGCCCACTCCATCTTCACCTCGCCAGAGACTGTCGCCCTTTCCGTCTGTTCGCCTTGACCTCGTTAAAAATACAAAAATAAAACAACAGCCACCAACGAGCCTCCGATGGTCATGTGCCTTACTGATAAGAGGGTCTGATTTACCTTGGGATCTTTTAAGTTTGTTGTTGTTGGCAAAGACCTTGTTTCTTTCTCAAGTCTCTCAGCCACATCGTGGCCTTTCAAAACCTTTAAGTCCTGTAATACTATATTTTGTGAAGAAGGGGGAAAAAATGAGATTTTTTTCCTCCTTGCTTTTGTTAACCCATTCTTATTTTAGACTCCAACAAAAAGGGTTTTTGTTAACTGGAGCTTAAAATCGGCCAGCTTGCAAAGTATTCTCCCTTTTTATGCAAGGAGGATTAGCTTGGCGTGTTATGCAGTTCTCTTGTGTGAGCCATTCACGTGTCCTGTCATAAGGTGTATAATTACTGCACTTCACCATCAGCAATCATTCTTAAGTTAAAACCTGTTTTAAACCTCTCATTAATATAAATCATACCGGGAAGGTAGAAAATACACCTTCAAAAAGAACGCAGTGTTAGGGAGTTAATCTGTTCTTTTCATAATAGACCCAGAGTAAATAATTTTTACTTAGCACTTTTCTCTCTATGCAATCAAAATAGTTTGTGATAAAAGATCTGGTCCCAGGGATTGCATAAATGTGCAGGGTTTTATTCACACAGGCTTGGGCTTCCTGCTTGGTGCCAGCCTCGTTTTCTCTCTGTCACCCTTGAACAGTGAAGTGTGTAATCCTCCATTCTTTTAAAGTCAGCTCCCTGACAAAATTCCCTCTCTTCCTCTCTCTGTCTCTTCCTCTCTGCTCTCTCTCTCTCTGCACTCCCCTCACGCGCGTGCGCGCGCACACACACACACACGTGTGCATGTACACACATACACTCGTACACACATATTCAAAAGCAAATTGTTTTCACTTCTAAGCCTTTCTTTCAGTGAACTATCTCAACATGCTTAGCTAGTTAGCTAGCAATCTGAACTTAGAAACAGTGTCTCCAGGAACTGGTTTTCTTTCATGGAAGAGCCATATGCAAAGCGCTCAAATATCCATGGTATATTTACTCATTAGTGGTTCGTTCTAGGCTAGGTGCAACAGCTCTAAAGGCATAGCCCCAGTTACTCAACTTTCTAACTTAAGAAGGTCACTTCTACTCTCCCTCTTCGCCTCCTACCAGAATCCGCTTGCCACTGCCTCTCGGCTGTTGTGGTGCATGGTTGTGGGAAGTTCAACCCAAGTTGGGACTTCTAGGTGTGGGGTTAGTGGTGTCAGAAAAATGTCTCAAATCCTTACACATTTGAAGGGCCCAGAGTAACCTGGCCTCTGACCACCTCTCCAGACTCATGTGTCACTTCTGTCCCTTGAGCTTCTGGCTCATCATCTTTATAATCTCCTTTCTCTTTACGTTTGCCAAAGAGCACTGCCTTTTTCCACCAAATGGCCTTCACCCAGCTAAGTTTTCTTCATCATTTAGGTCTGAGCTTAAGCCAATCTTCCTTCTTTCTTCCACATATTTTTAACTCCGTGTCTGCAATGTGCCAGAAACCATTCTAGGTCCTTGAGATCCAGGGTTGATTTACACAGATGACATCCCTGCTTTCATGGGGCTTCTATTTAGGAGAGAGTATTCTATTCTAGGAGACCGCAAGAAGTCTTTCTTGACATTCCATTTCATGTTGGCTCCTTTTATGCTGCATTTCCATAGCATTCTATGATTCTTCCTAGCAGCTCTTCATCCCATTCAGCAAGTATTTTTTAATGCTTATTAGGAAATATTAATCAAACTTGGACATGTTCTGTCTTCCTGATGAAGTCTCAGGTCTATGAGACATGATCAGACTTCATCTGTCACGGGTCCATCCCAGAGGCCCTCAGTAGATGCTGAATGAATGAGTAAAGCAATGGCTTTCAGCCTATCCCTAAACATCTTCTGGTTGTTGTCTGCCTGAATTCTTTTATGTCACTCTGTTATACTCTCTTAAGTATTACCCTAATTAGAAATTGATTGGGATCAATAGGCTTTCTCTTTAAAAAAAAGTCAGTTCCTGAAAGTGATTATTCTAAATTCATATCCTCTGCTTTTCTTTTGGCACCTGGCAGTTAGAAGTGACTGCAGGATGGAGGATGAGGTTGGGCTGAAAGATGATATTTCTAGGGTCTAGAACAGTGGGAAGCCTGAGTGTATGGCCCAGGAAGGGTCTTGCAGGGTCTGGAGATGGGAGGATAGGTCCCAAAGAGAGGAGAGGAATAGCACCAGGGAGAGAAGAGGTTTTGAGATTAGGCTTGGGTGACTTCAGGAATTTATATAGGGGGCACCTGGATGGCTCAGTCATTAAACATCTGCCTTCGGCTTAGGTCATGATCCTGGGGTCCTGGGATCCAGCCCTGCATCGGGCTCCTTGCTCAGTGAGAAGCCTGCTTCTTCCTCTCCCCCTCCCCTTGCTTGTGTTCCCTCTCTCACTGTGTCTCTCTCTGTCAAATAAATAAATAAAATCTTAAAAAAAAGGAATTTATAGAGAGAAAACTAAGAACCCCTTTTCATTTTTGTCCTTTAGGAATGAAAGAAGGGGACTAAAATCAGTTAAGAATCTTGTATGTGCCAGGGACTTTACATGTATTTTTTTTTCAGACCTTGTTTTCTCTCCATTTTATATATAAGAATATATAAGAATAAGACCTCTTTAATTCCAGGATTAGGGTATGTGAAGCTGACACTGTGTAGCCTCTTGGTGCTCAATTAATAATGTTGAATAAATGAATTTACTGTACAAATGCTTGATCTCCATTTTGGCCTAATTCTTTAAGCCACCTTCCCTAGACTCAATTATATTGGTACTACTGCTGGATAGTCAAGTTGCATTCAGAGTTGAATTGTACTTTGTGATGGGTATGAAAAGCCAATCATCTTGTATGATGTTGTTTCAATAGCAGAATTCAATGGGAGTTCCAGACCGTTGACTCACCTATGATCTGCAGAGCTCTGTTCCCTAGTAATTTGGGATTCCCTGTATGTGAATGCAGAACTTATATGAGATTTATCTTTTGTAGTCTATTTCTTGTGATATTTAGGGCACTTTTATAATTCTGAGTTTAAGTGGCTCTTTCTCTGTTGTTGTCGTTGTTGTTTTTAACCATAAACCTCCCCAGAGCCTTTTTATAAGTAGGTGGTACACATAATAACAATAGTGATAAAAGTTAATGCCAAAAAGATTTAAAAGGAATGAGAGAGATGAGATAATCTCTAAGATTCCAAAAATATAAGATCTTTGAATATGTTCCCATTTCATATTCAATCACCGGGACCATGATAATAAACTGATTTCGAGTGGATTGAATGGAAAGAGAAACCACACTAGTGATGAACTCTAATAAGATTAGCATACAAGCACGAAGATGGGATCACCAAACCATAAGGCCCTTTCTTAGGTAATGGTAAAGCCTGGCCAGAAAGGGATATTTGGCAAAGCTAAGTATACAATTTATATGTAATTAATGAATTTATATGTAAATAATATATCTCAAAGATAGAAAATGAACAAGGAAATGTTTACTATTTTGACCACTGAGATTGGGTGGGTAGTGGCAGTGAGTGGGTTGCTTGTATGTGGGTTCAAGCAGAACATTGTTTGGTTAAGATGGGAATTACTATGAAGAAACACAAAGTTCCTTCAAGAGTCTAATGTCTTTGATGAGTGGGCTTTTCTTCCTATATAATTATTTTTAAAGTCAGCCTCAACACAGGATCTTTGGAATTACTTCTACAGTTGCTACACATATTAAATAAGGTAGATACAAAATACAACGTTGGATGAGAAGTCTGATTAAGGGAAGAGTAAAAAGCATTATTTAAAGGGGTTAAAAATGAAAATTTAAACCTTCGAAAAGTATTGCAGTAAAATGCATTCATAAAAAGAAATGTAAAATTAAATCAATGGGCGCAGATTATGTGAAACTACTCAGAGACACTGCAGTTCATGGTTGGAGTGTGGGCTCTGGAGACCGAAGAGGCTCCTCTCTGCAGCTCACTAGCAAGTCCTTCAACCTCCTGAGGCCTCTCTTTCCTCACCTGTAAGATGGGCTGTTAATAACAGTATTCACCTTGATAGGTTGTATCGGGAAGCTTCTTATAAAATGCTTGCATATCCTTGACATCTACAAATAGCAACTATTACCAACAATTATATAGCATTGGGGGAAATAGATACTTTTTTTGGGGGGGAATAGATACTTTTTAAAATGATGACAAATAAGTCATAATGTACTGTTACTAGTTTTCATGATAGTATTCCTATTGCTCAGGTCCAGGGAAAATATCCAATTCATGAAAATCCAAAGCAGCCCTGCTTTCTTTTTTTTTTAAACATGTTATAAATACACTTCCAGTCTGAAGACAGACATTCGAGAACCACGTTTTCTCATTCTTCATTGAGTTTAAAAAGTTTTGTCAGTTATTTGTTCATTCAGCAAACAATTCCTAAGCACCTACTACTATTTCATGTCATGTACTATCCTCTAGGAATAAAAAACACAAACACTGTCTGTGAGGATATCATGGTCTAAAAATAAAGTCTCATCAGTGAACTGGCAGAAACTTTGAACTGATAACTAAGCTTTTAAAATTGTAGTAGTTTTCTGGGCACATTTAAGAAGGATTTCTCATACACACACATGCATATACACATACATATATCTTGAATTTATGATAAACTAGGAAACCACTTGAAATCTGAACAAAAAAGTCATTTTTAGTTCATGGGAAAAACAGAATTCTCTGAATAACTCGGTTGTTCATTTCTAAAGTTTCTTTGGTGTATTAGTCTAGTGTTTATTTTAAAGTGCAATTAGCAGTTGTCTGGAATAATTTTTAAAATATATTTATATTAATAAAAGTCATGTAAGTTTTTTTTTTTTGAAGAATCATAGACTTGTATATTGATTGTTTTTCTTGATGCTGGTTTTACTGAATAGATTTTGACCAAAAGTGTTCTTCAAATATCACTTATTAGCTTATTAAGAGGGAGATGATTCATCTTTCAATGAATTAATATTTTTGGCTTTTATTACAAAGCAAATTGTCATCATTAAATGATTTTAGGAAAAAGTAATGAGCTCTTTAAAATGGATAGTACCTACTTCCTCAATTAATTATCTTGTTAATGCTATATTGAACAGTGAGGAACAATGCAAGATTATAATAATTCAGTCTTCTGAACTAGTGTTAAAAAATTTACCTGATCGGGGTGCCTGGGTGGCTCAGTGGGTTAAAGCCTCTGCTTTCGGCTCAGGTCATGATCTCAGGGTCCTGGGATCGAGGCCCGTATCGGGCTCCTTGCTCAGCGGGGAGCCTGCTTCCCCCTCTCTCTCTCTGCCTGCCTCTCTGCCTCCTTGTGATCTCTCTCCCTCTGTGAAATAAATAAATAAAATCTTTTTTAAAAAAAAAATTTACCTGATCGGTGTTCTAAGTCATATTTTAATCAATTTTATTGAACTCAGACCCATTCAAAAGGAAATGGCACTTTTTTTTATTACAGTGACCAAATATTATGTATAATCAGTATAAAAGAAACAATTCATTAGAAACAAATATATTGGCTTGGACCTTTAAATATTTTGTTCTTTCTGAATACATCTTGGCTCTGTTTTCATGGAGAATCCCATAAATTTGAGAGTAAATCTTGATACTTTGGTAAAGCTAGCTCTACCTCAAAGCACAAGCAGGAAAATTTATTCTTTTTTATCACTCTTTAATATCATAAGCAGTGATGGTCTTTTGATGTCATTTTTTTATAAGACAGATTTTTAAAATATACTTAAAGCCATTAAGTCACAGAAACCCCAGGCACAATCCATCACTTTGTTCCACCTCAAGTTCAATCATTGCTTTCAGATGCGTCATATAAAATGACTTGTTCTTGAGGAAGAATATACTATAAAGATGAGCCCAATGCCAAATAATCACTCGTTGTCCTAAGAACAATATTTATATTTACTTAATTTTGCATAGTGTTTCTTAGGATTTGGATCCTTGAATATCCAAATCAAATGCATTCCAAAAAAGCTGCAATCCACGCTTTAAAAAATGCTTTCAAAGGGGGAACCTGGGTGTCTCAGTGGGTTAAGCATCCAACTCTTGGTTTCTTCTTAGGTCGTGATCTCAGGATGGTGACCTGGAGCCCTGCATCAGGCTCTGCCCTAGGTGTGAAGCCTGCTTAAGACTCTCTCCTTCCTTCTCCCTCTTCCCCTCCCCTTGTCCTGCCCTCAGGCTCGCTCACACTCTCTGAGAAAAAAAAATGCTTTCAGAGGAAAATTTATAAAATTGAAAAATAATATCCTCAAAGGAGATAAAAAACTATATACCTGCATTAGTAGTAAAGAAATATAATAAAGAAAATATAATATGAATATAAAATAACATTATATTATAGCTATAAATATAAAGGAAATACGTAATTCTGGAAGAGAACAAGACAGGACAGATCTTAAACTGGGATCATATATATCTTGATTTTTGTTCAGGACACTTATTAACTTTATTCTCTTTGGTTCTCAGCTGTTTATTTGTAGTGGTTAGATCACAACTCTCCATGATTAGGGAAGGTGGGTCTCCCCACAGAGCGATGATGTGGGAACTAGACATAGCCGGTATTTGACTGAGAGATCGGGGAACAGAGGTCTCAGCAAATGCTGGTGTGGGATTTTTGCCACGTAGGACTTGTTTTCCACTTATGCTGGCTTGAATGTGGCTCTCTGGGTAGGCCAGAAATATCTTAAAAGCTGTTAATTGTTCAGGGAATTACAATAAGGGGTGAGATGGGAAGAAGTAATTTGAGGAGGGACTTTTTTCTTTTGTTTTATTTTATTATGAACGTATTTTGTTGAATATTGTTTTAAATTATTTATAGGGGCAGGCAGAAGCTTGTTTGTTTGAGGGGCAAAAATCCTAGAACATATATATACACACAGAATACCCATTGTGGCTCCTTGGCCAACTGGAGTGTAGCAGTTGATAGGATGCTGGGTGGCTGGGAAGGAAGCCAAAGCCAGAACATCTGAGCCCAGGTGGGCTCCTCGTAGTAGTCACTTCTCTATCAGTCGTGAGCACTTGCATTTCCTTATTAGACGTATATGCAGAGGAAATTGAACTAGAGCTCATAGGAAAGTATTTCTAGTCTGCATTTCTCTGCACTTTGGCCTCTAACTCTTTTCGTTAACACATCTTTCCCTTCTCCCTCTTTTTTAAAACATGGATGGAAAACTTGATTTTTCAAAGCTTTCCCCTTGGATTTCTCTCTCCTGTTGAACTGCACAACAGGGAAAGCAATCAACGTATGAAAGAGACCAGTGTCATTATTAAATAATTAACGGCTATCACATTTTCTTCGATAGATAGCCTGAAAGAGAAAATTCTGGAATGCAGATTTTAAGTGTTCCTATGGAACTGTGTTTCAGACAGGAAATGTGGGTGGGCCTTGGACATCCTAAAATTGTTGCAGACAGGTTGCAATCCAGGAAAACAGTGCAATGCCACAGTTAGTTCTTATCACGAGTTGGAACTAGAATTTTATATAGTAAAATTTTATATTGGTAAAATTTAAAATTTTATATCAGTAAGCAGGGGCTGTGGTCAGAGTAGACCAGCTCAGTAATGTGCTCTGCTGTTCACTGTGCCCCAGAGTGCAGCCTGGCTTCTGTCATGATAAGATTTTTGTCATCAAGTCCCTGCTGTATGACCTGGGCAGAGGACCTCACTTCTTGATGCTTCTGTTAGGCTTCTGTAACTCACTAGGATGAGGTGCAGGGAACATTCTGAGGGAGCAGCAGAAAGGCAGTAGTATTAATGCTGAATCCAAGGAGCGGGAAAGTTTCTAGGGAAAAAGTGGCATTTAGTCTGGTCTGCATGGAGTGAGAGGGTCTAAACTTAGTGGATAAAGAGGACATATTTGGCTGGGGGAGTAGCACGGGCAAAGGCTCAGTGGCCCAGCTCCCTGGGGGAGGCGCATGAATTAATGTCAGGGGACTCCTGAGCCTGGAATTTGGGAAATGATCCTTGAGGATCCCACATGCCATATGGAGTGATTTTATTCAACAGGTATGTATGTTTCTTACATTTTGTAACAGATTACCACCAATTCAGTTATTTAAAGCGATACCCGAGTATTAGCACACAGCTCTGTTGGTCCGAAGTCCAGCACATTCTCTGGCTGCATTCTCTAGGCTATTATAAGACTGAAGTCAAAGTGTCCCCTGGAGTGAGTTCTTGTTTGGAGGCTCTGGGGGAAAATCTCTTTTCAAGCTTTCTTCTTGTTGGCAGAATTTAGCTCTCTGTGGGCATAGGACTGAGGTCCCCATTCCTTTGCCGGCTGTCGAGGAGCTGCCCCCATTCCTTACCATGGAGCCTCTTCAGTCTGTAAGCCAATAATGGCACATCAGTTCCTTCTTGTGCTTTGAACCTTTCTGACCTATCTTCTGAAACCAGGCAGAGAAAGTTCTCTGCTTTTAAAGAGCTCATGTGATTAGATCAGTCTTACCTGGATTACTTCCTAACTTAAGGTCAAATTTGCCATCTAATATAATCTAATCATGGGATTAAAATCCATTACATTCACTGTCCTGGGAACTCCACAGAGCATGTAGACCAGGGGGCAGGAAATTTTAGAGTCCTGCTTAGAATTCTGCGTTGCATAGTAGGTAATGGGGAGCTACTGCAGGTGTCTGGGCGAGAGAGTTCCGTGTTTAACATTAGTGGAATACAGGAAGCATTTTGGAGAAATGAGAGTGTGAAAGCAGTTAACTAGGGAAGAAATCTGTGCAATATCAAAAGGGCTTTAGTACTGATTATGTCCTGTTTAGTATTGACCTAGCACAGTTTAATTTAAGAAAGGCTTCAGGTCTAAGGATCAAAAGGAGGGCTTGATAACTTGCCGCCTCCTAGTCTCAGCCATGATTTTATCAGTGTGGGTTTTATAGAGGGAAAGGTAATGGGTAGGGCCACGTAATCTCCTAGCGCCTTCTACTCTTCTTCAGGGTGCCCCTGATCTGTTTCATGTACTGGCATTTCATTTTTAAATTAAATTAATTACTTCACTTTTATTATTTAATCTAAAAGTGTGTTTGAAGACTGCTGGATCTTTCTAACACCTTCATTCTATAGATGAGAAAATGGTGGCCCCGAGAGGGGAAATGACGTATCTGCAAGAGTTTCTTAGTTTTGCCAGGTATGCAGTGTAGTTTGAGAACAAACAACTCGCTGGTGAAGAATGAGTAGACAGAAAGCACTGAGGGCATAAGAAAAGGCAGCTGGGATTAGCTTGGTTTGGGATTTGTCAGGAAAACGTCATGGCAGAAAGTGGCTCTTAGCCTGGTTTGCTAAAGGAGGTAATGGAGAGAAAGTGAGAATTGCCTAGGTGAAGGTCTGCAGGCAGGGCCAGCTCTGTGCAAAGTTGCAGGTAAGAGGAGTTCAAGAGGCAGTGTGGTATAGTGGTTCTGAACTTTGGGATCTTATGTATTTGAGCGTGTGACGTGGGAGAAGGTGTTTTGTCTCATTGAGCCTCGGTTTGTTCAGCTGTAAAATAGGGCGAGTAATATGCTGATATAAATACGTAACAGTTTTATGGGTCAAAACCTATTGAGTATCTGAAATCTCATGTTTCAACTGAATCTATTCATACCTTACAGTGTTGTTGTGAGGCCTGGGTGAGATAATGCATGTTTAGCATAGTACCTAGCGCGTAATCAGTACTGAATGTATAATAACTGTTTGCACTGTTATTCAATATGGAGTATTATTCAACCCTTTAAGTCTTTTGCTTTGAGATATAGGACAATAGACAGGCTACAGTGGAGAGGGTTCTGGATTTCATGTGAAATGTGAGAATATCTACTGGAAGCTGAGATCAGGAGGGCAGAAAAGACTCCTGATGTGTCAACATTTGGCTTGCCCTGGGGGCACCAAGTTTAATACTGGCTGCTGACTGTGGTTCCAGAGGAGGTCACAGACTTGGGTAGGGGTAGAGGGGCTGGCAGACAGGATAAAACCTAGTTTGGAGCAGAAAGCTCTTCCTGGGAGGAGACAGAGGGACAGAAAGGAGACAGGGATGGGATATGTGTTGAGAGTGGGGGGAGGAGGAGGCTGGATCTCACTGGATGAAGAGCAGAAGCTCTGGGTTGTGGGAACTCATCTGCATAGGACTGATAGTTCATGATGAAAGGGGCAAGAAGAGGGGAAGTTACACTTCAATGAAGGTTTTTCTTCTGGAAGTTTCCTTAGGGAAGAGTGAAGAGCTGGGAGAGGGACAGGAGGAAGGGGAGGAAAGGTGGGGAAGGGTTGTTTCTTAGTGTAGAGGACATGGGGGTGATGGGTACACAGAGATGGGAGAGCTCTTGGCCGTGATCTGTAGGCAAGGACACTGCTTCAGGGAGGAAACCAGGGCTCCAGGCGAGGGCTCCCGGTTTCCCCAGAACTCCAGATCAGCTGTAAAGGAGGAGCAGAGCAGTCCCACCTTTTAATGCTTGCCTTGAGATATGTGGAGAATGCCATGTCTTTCCCATAGTGTGGTATATGGAAACAGAATCAAAGCATCTCCCCCGGAGCCTGTGAACCACAACCGGGGCTTTAAGACAGCTTTGGAGAGGTGTGTTTACTTTGTTTACGATGCATGTACTAATTAGAAAGAGCTGTGTTCTCTTTGTGGTGTAAGACTTTGCAATAGATCTACATCGTCATTAATATCAATAATAATTAATGAGATGAAAATTTTGAACAGGTGTCTGGTTAATCCTTGGTGGAGGTAATTTAGGGGATCTCGTTCCCCAACTTTGCCTCCTTTCCACCTGGAAAGGAAGTGAATGAGCCCATCAGATCACAGTCAGTGGAGAGGAAATTCCTTGGCTCCGAGAGATGAAGGCATGGTTTGCTGAGATTACTGTTTACCAGGGACAAAGGCCGGCTTGCTTTGATGCTCTCCCAAGACTAGAGATGGAGAAGAGGCTTTGGTGCAGATCTGTCCAATCACACAGAGGTTATTCCAGTTCCCAGGCATGGAACCTTTTCCTTCAGAGTCACAGGGTAGATTCTCATGTAATGAATCAAGATATTGGCTTTCAGGAGAATGCCTGATATATTGCTCTATTTACCGTAGCTTTAATTCTACTATATAAACAAGAATATGCCATTTTTCTCATCATCTGAAGAACTCTGGTTTCTTAAATCTCATCAAGTGTAGTGTTATTTACTCAGGCTTTTATCTGAATTCTGCCCTGGAGTGCTTATAGGCAGTTACATTTATCTCTGTAACATTATTCACCATTTAGTCAAAGAAACAAAACAAAAACAAACCCCAGCAAAAATACCTCCTCCATAAAACACATATAAAACAGGAATAACATGTGAATGAACAAAATCCTGGCTTGAATCAGTTCTCTTGCAACAATTGTAGAGTTGTTTGTAATTTTGAGTAAATGAGTCTGCAAACCAAAATAGTTAGTAGGTTTAATTTTAGGTTTACGGTTTTGACATTGTAACCCTAAATTACATCTTATTCGGAAAAAATCTCTTCAGCGCGGACTTTTTTTTTTTAACCTAGCACCACAAGATGACTCCATATTAAAATTTTCTGAAGATAATAGAGCTCTCTCTATCCACTCACCTAAATTAATATGTAGATAATAAATAGTGTTTATCATCAAGATAATAAATAATATCATTTCTTGGATCTTAGATTTGCTCTTCTTGTTGAAAGTCTTGGCAGCCTTAAATACCCCACGTTTTAAAAGAACAACAACAAAAAATTTTAAATATGGCGGGGGGGGGTATAGTCAGAAGATGCACTGAACTCCATAGGAGAAACTTAGGGGAGAAAAAGGGCTAAAGCAATAAAAATTTCTACCAAATTGGGTTATCTGTGTGAGTTTCATTAGGCACATTTTAATGAAGAACTAGCATTTCAGAAATGTTCTTGCAGTTGGAGAATTAGGTGGTTATTTCGTGGTGTTCAGTTAAAGCTAGCAGGAGGCTAAGAGAGGAACGGTTTCAGGTTCCCTAGAGGGCAAGAAGTGTTTCTTCAAAAATCCCTCTCTGTGGTGCCTCCAAGAGCAACATAAACAGGTACTTAATAAAGGTCTTTTGATGATGGCTATGGTCAGATGGAGGGTAGATCGAGAACTGAAATTACCTGGATTTACAAGACTAAAGGCTAATCAAAGTCTAGGCATCAGCTAGGATCAAGGCCAAGGCCCTTAATAGATGTGTTTCCATGTTGAGCTCATGCGAAAAAAGGGGCAGTGCATTTCAGATGCCAAACCCCTGACCAAATCTGGGCAGTCGTAATAGCTTCTTTAGGCCTTTGGTAAAATCCCCAACAAACTAAATACCAAAATCAAATATAAAAAATGAAGGGA
Organism: Ailurus styani; assembly: GCA_002007465.1. Classification (NCBI taxonomy): domain Eukaryota; kingdom Metazoa; phylum Chordata; class Mammalia; order Carnivora; family Ailuridae; genus Ailurus; species Ailurus styani. The sequence goes on from LNAC01000975.1 coordinate 273,736, forward strand.
ACTCTGTGGACTGGCTGAGCGAGGTGGGTAGTCAGTGGTCTTTCAGGAGGCCAAGCTCGGAGTTCTGTAACAGCTCACTCCTGCTTGCCCAGAACCTTCGAAGTCTCCCATTAATGAATGAAAAGTCTTTTTTAAACTCCTTATTAGAGCCACACCGGCTTGGACAGAAGGCCAGTGGGTGGAATCCGAGTTTCGTCGGATGCCGCTGGAAAGGAAACACTTCAGGGCAGTTCAAGAAAGCACTGGAAACAGAACCCTGGTTTTCGGATGGTGTTTGGGACTCAGACTGAAAGGATCATGGAAACAAAACCATTTTCAACTTTTTCAAAAAATTATCATTTGATTTGATGCTTGGCTTCAGTAGGGTTATGGTGATAGTGTTTGTTCCTATTTCCTAGACAACTGGCCTTTTCCTTCGGTATTTTTCCTTTGGGAAAATAGAAGTCTTTCAAATGCTGTCTTGTAGCTCACACCTCATTATTCTTATTCCCCTGTTAGACTCCGCAGCCCTCGCCTTCTCCTTGAAAGTGCCCTTAGTTCGCAGAGTAATGCGGGGACTCGCAGCAAGCCCAGAAGATCGAGAAAGTACACCCTATGGGCAAACTCGCAGACTCAAAGGGTTACATTTTTGTGCCCTGTCGCTCCCCATATTTATTGTATTTTCTCACCTTAACTTGCTCTTCATTCAGATGGACCCTCCCATCTGTTTTGTCTCAGTGGTCTGTGTAGTTTGGAAAGTGTTCTCAAATGTTTGGGGGAACAAACGGGAGTTATAAGCAAATAGATAAATACCACATATTGGCACGGTGAAGTCCTGTCTTAAATGAGATAATGAGCGATATCTCCATTCAGAGCAGGATTTGATGAGCTGTCCACAATAATATAGAGTTTGCTTAGTTTGTATCTTTTTTCTATCTCCTGGCATTATTAAATAATTAAACAATTTATATCTTATCTTTTGGTTGCTCCTGCCCACTCCAGAAATAATTTGTAAGACAATCTAATTTAGATTCTATCTGCTTTAAATAGGAATTAGTGTGGGTTGAATATAATATATGTGAAAGATGGAACCTGGGAAAAAGTTATTGCCTGGAGGGTTTGGAAATTAATACTATTCTTCCTTTGGGCATCGCAAGGCAATTGATCAAAATGGTCAACTTAATACAAAGAATATGACTTTTGGGCATAACATGCTTATGAATTTGAATATTAAATCATAGCTTCCATTTATTAAGTTCTGCCCAATAGCACTTTCCAAACATTATTCATAATTTACTTCTGCTGTTATGGCAGTATTTCAGAAGATGGATGGGGACAGTGGTTTTCAGTTTTTAGTGTAAAGCGCCATGTCCTATAGATTGTCTAGGATATTCCTCATGAAACAAATGAGTTTCAGTTGTTGGTCTGTTTGATGTAGATTTTACTAGAAGAGCACACTTATTTTATTTTCTTGGGCATGACTCTGAAAGCAATTTGGGTTAATATAGCATAGTCCTTCGTGTCAAATGAAAATGATGGAATTGAAATGAGTCTGAAGTTGTCCCTGACCTGGGCATTAAGATCAGGGTGATGTGAGCTCTTATGAAAATGTAGCATCTTTGGGGCACCTGGGTGGCTCAGTCAGTTAAGCGTCTGCCTTTGGCTCAGGTCATGATCTCAGGGTCCTGGGATCAAGTCCCACATCGGGCTCCCTGCTTGGTGGGGAGCCTGCTTCTCCCTCTGTCTGCTGTTCCGCCTGCTTGTGCTCACTGGTTCATTCTCTCTCTCTGTCAAATAAATGCATAAAATCTTAAAAAAAAAAAAAGAAAATATATAGCACTTTTCTGGGCCTCACCTTTTCTTATGGGGGCTCCTCCTTCTCAGCTTTACACACACACACACACACACACACACACACACACCCTTCATTCTTACCCGTGGATACAGATGAACCCTGGGAAGACTCACTTGAATCTGCTTCTAGCCTTTCTCCTATTTGAACTTCTATAGTGTTTGCTCCATCCTCATGGGGGACTTTCGGGGTCAGCAGATGGATTCAATAAACTAATATGGGCCACCATGTTAATTCAGACTTTCCTTGTGGGGTAAGCCCAGATTGCTTGTCCATTTTTATTTTTTGTGAATAGTTCTTACTTTAAAATGATTTTAGATATTTTATTTTTCAGTTAAATCTATTTTCGAAAAATTTAAAAGAAGAAAAACTTGACCAGGGGCAATTCATTTCTCAGCTAGCTTGGGCTACCCTATCTTTTCTAAGTAAGACAAAGTCTAGGTTATTTCTTAATGTTAAACATTATTTTTTACTAAGTTTGAGTTCTACTGTATCCAGTAGAATCGAAATATTACCATTTTTATTGTAATTACTAAGAGTATGACAATGTCTACTATTTACTCTACTCTCACTATGAACAAGGCACCGTGTTGGCAATTTACATAAAGTCTCTCAATTAATTCTCACTACAGTCCTGTTTCAAGAGATTACTATTTGCTTTTTGCAAGATGATAAGAGGAACTCTGAGATGATGGGCCGTTTATCCAAGTTACAGCAAATGAGTGGACAAGTAGGTTGAAAATTCTTTATTAAATTCTGCTTTGAGAAGAGTAATATTTGCTTTTTATAATAATTATTGGAGTACTGCAGAAATACTAACATAACAAATTAGACTTTTCTCAAAACAGCATTCAGAGAAAACCACTGTTAACAATGGTGCATCTTTATCTGACTTGAGAATAAACCTTGTAGTTTATCTGATGATTTTTAGAGTAATGGTTTCTAATATTTTCTCTTATGCCTTTTTGTTGATATACTTTTTACTTTCTTTACAATTGAATCAGAATACATTTTAGATTCAGAATAAGAGAGCAGCCTCAGAGCAGAGTAGCTTTACAATTTGCTTTCTGACATTTTTTTGGAATACTCAAATTCCTTCTTACTTATTAACATTTATTAATCATTTATTCTTAAAATAGTCTTCAGATAGTATGTGCAGGTGTTTAAGGTTGTCACTTGTATTTTTTGTTTAATACTATTAAGTGTATAACCAGACATTATATTTTCAAACTGCCCGTTTTAAGTATGTGTGCTCTTTTTTCTGTTACACGTGTACTAGAAAAGTCTATGAGAAATCGGTGTGAAAATTGGTGTCTTTGGAGATTAAGACTGCTTTAGCCATTAGTTTTCTATTTCTTGCTGTACTAAGCACCCAATTAATGAGCTTGATGTAAGTTATTTTTTACCCAGCTATTTGTTTTGAAAAATTAAAAGTAATACATTTACAGAAAATATTGAAAACTACTACATACAGGTAAAAATGGGAAATAAAATGTCCTCCTTACTCCTGTTTCTCTCTTGGGCCTGTTCCTCTCCTTCCCAATCCTAAATTTCTTCTGTTTCCAGATTTTCTTAATGGGATATGAGCGTAGGTATATATATGTATGTACATATTCATTCTAAGTAGTGGGTGTTTTTAAGTTTAGATTAGATAAGTTGACTGTCTTCACAGTGCCCGCCTCCCTCCTGTGCTCACTGATTGGGGAATAAGCAGCTCTTAGGAGGACGTTCATATTCATTAAAATAAGAATACGTTTTATATATTTTTTAAAGATTTTATTTATTTGAGAGAGAGAAAGTGGGAGAGAGCAGGGGAGAGGAGCCGAGGGAGAAAGAGAGAGAGCAGGCTCCCCGCTGAGCAGGGAGCTCATCATAGGTCTCGATCCCAGAACCCTTAGATCATGACCTGAGTCAAAGACAGACACTTAACCTACTGAGTCACCCAGGCGCCTCAAGAATAAGTTTCCAATGGAAGAGAAATCAGGACCAAGGACATAGACCTAGAGAATCAAACGACGGAAAAGGATACAATTTTTGGACTATAAAGTTCAAAATGTTGCCTGGAGGGTTAACCAGCATCATGTAAACAAGAATTTTTTTGTACTTAATATTAAAAAGAAAAGAAAATAATATATTGTTTTTTCATCTGAAACGAGGGAGTATGACAGGTCCTTAGAAGAAAGCTTAGCCTGGCTTGCTCGGATTTTAAGGAGGGAATATTACTCTGGCTTGCTGGGCTGATGCCTGTTGAAGTACGGCGGGTCGGAAGGGTAGGCAGTAATGTGTGTCTGCCAACGGTGAGGCGCACGCAGCTCCATAGTGCGTGCAGCGTCTCGCTCCGGAACTGAGCATTTCAGGACAGAGCGTCAGACCAAGCGGCTGCACGGGTCGGCGCCCCTGAAGGCCACGCACTGTGCCCGGATACCCTGCAGCACGGCCGGGGCAGTGAGGACGCGGGCTGGCGGAGGGCGGGGGCGGGGGGGGCGTTCGGCGGAAGTGCACGTGCCCTCTCCGGGTTTTCCGATCTTTGCCACTTCTCATGGAAGGGGCTTGGCCCGCGGGCTGGGGTGTGGATGACTCGGGGCAGGGGCGGATGGGGAGTAACGAGGACGGCACAGAGGAGGGCTCTGCGGGAAACACTGAGAATGGGCCTGGAGAGCTGATGCCTAGACAGAAGGGGCATCCGGGAATTAAAGGAAAGGGCGTGAGGCGAGGGGAGCTCCCCTCCCTTGGGTGCTGCGGGATGGGAGTGGGGGTGCGTTTACTGACCACATCCAGCGCGTGGAGAAGAGAGACCGGCAGGCACGTGGTCCCAGTTCCTTAAGGTGTTAGGACAGAGGGAACAGCATGTCCTTCCCAGACACCACAGAGGGACGTGAAAGTCAGCTTGGTGGCCTAGGATGTCAAGAGAGGCTCCTTGCGCGGGGTGGCCCTGGGTGGGACCCTAAGAGACGAGGCCGGGCGGAGACTCAGAGGACCAGGTACTGTGAGGGGACACATTTTCAGAAGTGATTTCCTTGTTTGCATAAAGCAGTGGTTCTCAGAGAGCAACGTGGACCCCATCCACCAGCTGCTGCTGCTTTTTTTTTTTTTTTTAAGGATTTTATTTATTTATTCATGAGAGACAGAGAGAGAGAGGCAGGGAGAGAAGCAGATCCCCACTCAGCAGGGAGCCCGATGCGGGACTCGATTCCAGGAGCCTGGGATCATGACCTGAGCTAAAGACAGATGATTAACCCAGAGCCACCCAGGCGGCCCATCCACTAGCTTCTGAACAATGCAGATTCATGGGCCCCGTTCCGACCTATTAAATTGGATCTTCAAGTTTGGGCCAGAAACTGGGTCAGAATCAGCTGTGTGGGTAATTCTTCAGCATGTAGAAGCTTGGGACCCACTGCTGTTGGAGAATACATGATAGAGGGGACTTAGAAAATTTTTATTATAAATGCCTTATTGGACTAATGACGAACCTGAGGGCCGGGGTGAGTAAGTAACTTACCAAAGATTACCTTTGTGGTGGGTGATAATTAAGACCCAAATCCTGACTCTGCCTAGCCTTTTTGCCATGCAAACTTCACAGGCAGTGAGGGAATTATCAAAGCATTTTTAAAAGGATATGTTATGTTATGTTACTTTTCAAAGAGAGCGCCTACAAAAGTTCAAATGGAAATAGGCAAGTAATGTAATGCATGAAATGACTGATATCTAATTTTTTGGTTGTATCATATTTCATACGTGATGCGTATTATGTTTGTGAGTCTCTGAAACTGGAATGGGGAAGAAGGAAGTGACTTATCTAAACTTAAGCTAATGATTCTCTAAGCAGTGAATTTACTAGCTCTGACCTTGGGCAAACATTTAATCTCTTTGAACCTCAACTTCCTTATCTACAAAATGGGGATAATAATACCTACCCTAACATGGTTGTTAGGATAAGGTAGTTTATGTGAAAGTGTTTTGTAAGTTGTAAAACCTTGTAAATGTGAGTGATATTATTTTTATATGATTTAAGCATAAGTCCATTCATCTAGCAAACGTTTATCAAACACACAGTATGGACACTTTCAAGTGTAGACTTTTTAGAGATGTGTTTTTGTTCAGAAGAATTATAAAACTTTTGAGATGGTTTCTGAAGTTTTTCACATTATTACTCAGTAAGAAACCCATTTAGACTTAATATAGAAAATTTTTATTTGAAATTCCCTTTCCTATATTTTGGATTGAATCTTACCTTACGTAGGTAGTTCCCTTCTTACATTTTCCTTAAACCTTGTTTCAGTAGAGTTACTTAACCAGCACTTTGGGAGGTGCTTTCTACTTTAATATTTTTAATTTTGTCCTTTAAGAGATGATTCAATTTAAGAATTAAATGAGTGTATAATTATTTATATAGCCTTCCACAACAGCCACAAAAGTATAGGGATAGTTTCTAAATAAAATTCAGTCAATGAGTAGTTTATGTGACTCCTCAAACCCTAAAATGAATTGGAATGGTTTTGCTTTCATCAATTAAAAATAAGTGCCTGGTTATTAGTATGAGTGCAGGGTGGTTCAGTATCTCTGTGATAAATAGACAAATCGCTGGCCCTCACTCTCATTACCTACTCGCTTTACCTAACTTTGCTCCTGCCTCTGGACTCCGTCTTTCTGACTCAAATTACAGTCTGTTGGGTCATTGAGTAACTGTTCTAGTATTTTTTAAAGGTAGACAATAGGGTGGTCAAGGCTTCTCTCTATTTGCACTACTTTTTATAGTCGTGTCATTTTAACATCATTATGACTCTTATTTTACTTTCTTTCCTAACCACTGTGGAGCCAATTTATTGTCACCCATGTCCTCTCTGTTTCTGTACATTTCCGTGCTGTTTCATAATACTGCTCTAGGAAACGAGAGGTATTTCTTTTAAGAAAGATCCCAGATCCATTTATATCTGAATTCAGGTTGTTTTTTGAAGGCAGCTTTCGTAATTTAATTCCAATTCCAGGTTTAAAAAAAAAAGAGTGCAGGTTATATTGCTATTAAACACACACAATACATGTTTTTAAATCCAGTGTCATGGGCATTAAGCTAAGGGCAGTCTGATTTTTAAATGAAAAAACTGCAAAATGAACTGCTGGGACTTCATCAAGAGAAAAAGGTTCTGCAAAGCAAAGGAAACAATCAACCAAACTAAAAGGAAACATTCAGAATGGCAGAAGATATTTGCAAATGACATATCTGATAAAGAGTTAGTATCCAAAATCTATAAAGGACTTATCGAACTCAACACCCCAAAAACAAATAATCCAGTTAAGAAATGGGCAGAAGACATGAACAGACATTTTTCCAGAGAAGACATACAGATGGCCAACAGACACCTGAAAAAATAAATAAATGAGAGATTTCAATTTTATCCTAGGTCTTTCCCAGGTTGCGATGATACTGAACATGGAAGAAATATATGTATATAATTAATAGTCTTAACCTCTAGGGACTGATTGTTGAATATCTGGCTTTTGGTCTAAACAGAGACAAAATAATCACGTACACACAGATCTACAATTTCAGTACAATTTCAACTTATTAACTGCGCTTTCTTTTAGTTTCAGTTACCTAATAACTTCCCAGAAAATCCAGTGTGTGAGAGATACAGCTATTTTGACACATATTAAAACTGACTGTAATAAATGAAATTTGAAATGGGAAGGTTTTTTTTTTTAGGACTCATTCAGGAACATTTGCATTTGAGAGTTAAAAATATTCTTTCTGTTTTTTTCCCTAGTAAAAATTTAAACAAAACAAAATTAAAATAATGAATGATATTTTCTGCTATACTTACTGTAATTACCTCTTCTGCTTGAAATTTTATTTTTTGGCCTCATATGAAGTGACAGATCATTACAGCCAATTTGTGGTTTTAACAATCAGAAGTAACTGACTAATGATGCTATTCACATTTGGTTGGGGATTAAAGGAGAGTCATTGTGTGCATGTGTGTGTGCACATGTGCACGTATGTTTATATTTTAGTGTATTTTCTTCATAACTGAAATGTCAAAAACAATATGTAAAGCTACTCTGAATGTTTGGTATTTTCAAGCCCGAGAGTTTTCATCTCTTTTGAGATTCTTTTTTTCCCCCAATCTTTAAAAAATTTCAATTATTTTTTGAACAAAACATAAAAAAACCCCAAAAAACCCAAAACCAACAACCAGCAACTTTTGTCCTTAGAGTAGAACAGATGGAAGGGTAGAGATCTTAACCATAAGACAAGTGTTTGAAATGCCTTCTCCACTTACTACTTTACTTGTACAACTTGGATGCCTCTCTATATATTTAGTTTCATTCAAGTTTTCCGTTTTTTCATTCTGAAAAGGAAGCAAAATACTGAATCCTTTTTCCAAAGGAAAATGTTTGTAGTGTCATGAAAAATGAGAACAGATGGGCCTGCAGAGCTCTGGGGAGAAGTACTGCTCTCCAGTTGAAATTGTTAGGCAGAGTCAGAGGCAGGCTATGAAGCTAGCAATTGTTGCAGTTATTTATATGACTTAATTCAAGCGCATAAAACAAGGAGTTACAAGGTAGGATTTTGCCTCTTACATTAAATAAAAGACATTGTACTAATTTACGGTCCAGACTTCCCGAAGCGCTTGCCCGAGCGGCCAGGTTTTATTAGGAAAAAGAGGAATCTAGGGAAAGCAGTCTTAGTCACTTAAAACGCATTCTGTAATTTTGGGTTTCACAGTGGGCAGGTTTACCCAGATGCAGTGTGACAGCCTATTAGCAAAATAAACAGGTCTTCTGAACTTGGAGTCCTCTGCTCTTTTCCCTCCTCTTTTCACTAGATTAGCTTTGCAGCGCGTCAGGGTTTGGGTTGTGGTCGGGAGCATGAGCTCCTGCTCTCGCTACTCTGATTGAGCGGCAAAGGATCCATTCCCAATACCATATCCAAAGTGACGTTTCCAAACAGGCTGCCTGCTGTTTCATTCATAACCACAAAACAGACTGAAATGACTTTACTTCTTTTTACAACTTGCAAAGAGTTAATGGACTGTGCTGGCCCCCTGCCAAAACCTTTAAGAAACTTTATTAATGTGTTATGAGGCTGGGACACCATAGTGTGGGATTTTATTGGTTATTCATCTTAATGAATAAAAATATGTATGCACAATTAAAGCCACGTTCTCTAGCAATTGCCTTCCAATAAATGTTGAGTCTTTGTCAGAACTCGTTATGGTATTTGCTGATCAATTTTGATCCTTTCCTTTCCAAAACCTGAAGTTATCGGCAGTGTGATAACATGGACTCTGCTGAAAGAGATACTGGCTTAGTATTGAAATGAGTGATTATTTAATGATGAAAAGAAAATTCTTCAGAGAGTGGTAAGAATGACTGTGTTTTTAAGGAAAGATATCTCTGTGTGAAAAGCTATTCATAATCTGTAGCATTTTCTCATTACTTATAAAAAAAAACCCCTGATCTATGAATATTGATTCCTCCTAAGTCGGAGACAATGTAATTTTGCTGTAGATCATGTAAGAAACTGATATTGAATAAGCAGCGTTAAATTCTCCCCTCATGTGCTCTGTTCTGACATGTCAGTTACCAGACAGAATTTCATTTTTATTTTCATACAGTTTTATTGCTCTTTTACCTCTGTCTTTTTTCCCCCACCTCCTTTGGGGTGAAATATTTTGAGGAGGGAATAAAGGTAGAAATATTTCATATTGAAACCGAATTTAAAAATAGGCTGAGGAATGGGTGGGTTTATTACATAAATTTATGGCTCTACTATTTGAGAAAAGATGAATATTTTTGCATCTTTTGAAATATGTACTTGCTCCCCCAAATAGAATATTATACACCTCCAAAAGAATATTGAATGGTCTTTTTCAATTTGTGAAAATAACCCCAAGTACCTAAAGATGAAGAAAACTTCCAGGACATTTTTGGCAAAATAATTCTCATATTGTGGACATTGGAGTGGGAAAATGTTATCCCACTTTATCAGAAGTACTTGGTAAAAAACAAAAACAACAAGGCCCTCCCCCCAAAAAAACCTTTGGTGAGTAAACATATCAAGAGAAAGAGTACATTATTCTCTTAAAGCACTAATTTTTTATGAATTAGAATCAGCATATCTTAATTCATACTAATGTTCCTGAAGTCATCAGTCATGGTTTTGCCTTTAGTAGAAATGAGAATAATTAGATTTTCTTGAATTAACAGATTTAGAAATAAGGGTAATTTCTTTTTTTCTTTGACCATTTAACCTGTTGTTGAAATGGAAATCCACACAGCCAATGAATTTAACACCTAGCGGCTTATTCTGTTATCAGTGAACCAGAACTTGACTTGAGTTTTAAAAATGGTCTACCTTGCAGCCATTAAAATGAAATTACAGACATGAGAATGAAATTTGGAAGATGATTCAAAGTGGACTTTGTGGGGAGGGGGAAGAAAGCTATTTGGGGAATGGGAAATCTCTCATATTAGATTTTGAACACTGTGGGCAGCTGGCCATTTTTGCAAGTTGAGTCATCGTGCTAAGGCACTTGGCCTTGTGAATTTGATAATTCTGTGTGCTGCGTTGCAACTAACCACCTCACTTGAAGCAAAGGCATATTTTGGTCTTGTACTTTCCTGTGAGTCTCCTTCAGCTGAGTAGGAGGAAGTGGTGAAAGTGGTGTTGGTGGATCTGTCTTTCAGGCGGTGATGGAAGCAGGCTCTTGTGAGCAGACATGTTGTTTGTGTCAGTAGAAAAAACCATCAGACCCTAAACCCTCGTTAAGTACAGCTAAGACTGTAGTAACCTTCATGGAAAAAATGGCACATGGGAAGAAATCAGACTGTCACTTGTGAGATGTGGCTTAGAAGAGGAATTACTTGATCCTGTGGTGAAGTCTCAGGACTTTGGTGGGAGATTAGGAGGTTTGTGGGGAATGAAGAGGGTAGTGGCTTTGGAAAGTGTGTCACATGTTATCACAGCACTAAGCTGCTCACACGGAGCTGGTCCTTTGCCTTTCAACTGAGCGCCCTGACTTAGTCCTCAATTTGTGGCCTGCCATGGGCAAAAAGGGTTTTCTGGTTTCATCCTTCTCGGAGTTTGTGCACATTCCCAAACCACAACTTAAACTCACCACAAGCAGCAGCCGCCACTCAAGGGAGGCTTCCGTTGGGAAAATTGGGAAGTTACGTGTCAAAAATTAGGAAAGTCGCCCAAAGGACCCCATAACTGTAGAGGAATAATGTCTACCTAGACTCTATTTCTGTTTCTAATGGTGACACCTCTAATTTGAGAAAACAGCAAATATACATAAGAGTTAGAGTTAGATTTGCTTGAGTTTAATTTCTAGGTGATTCAGTTATTAGCAGAATAGCCTTGGGCAAGTTTTCTCCTCTGAAAATGGGGATTACAATAATACTTAACTCATGGTGTTATTTCGCGGATGAAATCTATGTATCATATCGTGAACACCTTTGGACATGTAAACAATGGCCAATGACTATTAATTAGCCTTACTATTACTTTTATTAGTATTTCATCCACCAGATATTTGCTGATGAAGGATATGGTGATATGTAAGTGTATAAATGTATATGGGGCACTAGTGCTTAATGCAACCAACTGCATTTTTTCTCACTAGGATTTTTTCATGTGTAGGAATCAATTTGAAAGGTTTTGCGGTGTCTTGTGTACTCAGCAAGTGTATGACTTCCAGAAATTTGGATTCCAGGTGGGGATACAGAATGTACTCCCTTGGCAATATGTGTCAAAAAGGACCAACATAAGAAACAAGAAATGAACAAAATCTGAAACGATTTTTCAGGGTTTTTGTTTTTGGGGTTTTTTTTGGTAAATGATTGTCTTAATCCCAGAGTTCTGTCTCTAATAGCACAGAGTCGCTTCTCATATAGTAGATGATCTATCAGCATTTATTGAATTCCTCTGTTGAGCCGATTGCCATTTTAGAATTTGAGAACTCTCAAGGAAGAAGAGTTGATAAGTTAGCAGTATGGAATCCTATAAAATCTCATGAAAGTAAAGGACAAATAGCTTAAACTTTAAAAGCATTAGTAAGTTAACAGAGTACTGGAGATATTTTCTGAACACACCAACTTTGGTTCACTAGTCTGTCGCAAGTGGCCTGCTGTTTTACAACTGTGTGACTTTGACCCTCCTGATAACTAATTAAACAAAGGCTAAAAAGTCCCTAAATGTCTTTCCTGCAGAATTATAATCATGGTGAGCAATTTTTCTGCCTTTATTAAAAAGGTCCAAGAAGTATCCACGTGTATATACACAATTGTGTGGACATACAATGAAAGTTAGAAAGCCTGGGCATTTAGTGAACAAGCTCTGTGAGTGTAGTGAGTGCCACCAGCCCATGTCAGCATTGCGGAATTCATTCTTCCCCTCTGAATGATCTCTCGGCAGAGGCAACGTTGGATTCAGTCGAAGCTTAGAATTACGGAACAGTCCTCACTGCCAATAATGATTACAGGATAGTACAGCCGGCCTCATGTGTTCTCAACCTGAGCTTAAACTTGTGGAATACCTATAAGAGAAAAATCCAGTGATCTCATTGTGCAATATTTGGCAGCTGTGGACACCGTAGTTTAGCTGGGGCTTTAATAAAGAAAAAGAAAAGGCAGAGACAACACATGTCTTGTGGGATCTAGGTGTACTTGTGAAGCATCCTATCTTTATCCTTCGAATGTTTTATGTATTCCTGCTATGAGCAAATTTGTCTATCTGTCGTTTCACGCAACACCTTTCTGCGTTGCCCTCCTTCCTTTCGGTCAGCCCTTGGAACTTGCAGAGAACATGGATTTGGTCTCCATTTTCACAGTTAAGTTGGTTTTGTGCTATGGCTGTTTGCCATAGAGGGGTATAATTTTTTTATTTTTAATATGTCATTTATGTAGGAGATGCATAGCCTCTTAAAGAAAGAGAAGGAACCCAATTTAAATTGTTTTGTTTTCATTTTGTATACACATATGCTTTGATAAAGACTATAAATCCGTGTCAAAATTATGCCATCGCAAATGGGAAAATGTTGGCTTTGCTCATGCTTTTTCCAAGTAGGTTTCCGTATGGTGGGGAGTTTGTGTGTTTGTGTGTGTGTGTGTGTGTGTGTGTGTTTCTTCCACAAAATTGAGTTTTCTTTCATTAGCAGAAAGCGCTGTGGGCCTCTGTGTCATTGAGAGGCTGAGGTGAGTGAAATTTCATAAAAGAACCCCCCCCCACTGTCTCACTTGTAGTGTTCCAAAATTGCTTTGTAGTTGGCTTTTGAAACAGCTTCAAAAAAAAGAAAGAAAGAAAGAAAGAAAGAGAAAGAAAGAAAGAAAGAAAGAAAGAAAGAAAGAAAGAAAGAAAGAAAGAAAGAAAGAAAGAAAGAAAGGAAAGAAAAGAAAGAAGTTGTGGTACCAGCTCTCATTCATGCGGGAAGTAGGCTTCTGGGCTCCACGTGAGCTGGACTTGGAGACCCCTCCCGGGCCGCAGGGCTGCCCTCTGCCCCGTGAGGCGGCCCGGCCGGCGACATTTCAGGAGGCCGCTTGGCAGCCATTTTAGATCCTGCCCGCGCAGAGAGCTCCTGGCTGCCAAAAACTGCAGCCGCTCCGTGCCAAGACACTCTTGGCAGTGGAGATAAACTTTGTAGAGATACACAGTCCAGAAATATCTTATAATTACAAAGCACAGGGGGCAGAATGTTTTTACAATACAGCTGTGCTAATGTAAACATTTAATTTGGCAGCCTTCTCCACCCACTTTTCAATTAACCGGGTTTATGCAGATACTTTAGGTCTGTAATAAACTTTATTGCTACTTCTCTTAGAGTACAGTTCATGAAACACAGATTTGAGGGGCTTTTTTGGGGGGCTTTCCACCCATTTAGGAAAGCACACTGTGCGTGTTATGTTGCCACGAAGGGGAAGTGTAGCTCTCTGTCTCAAAAATGCCACAGGCCTGGCTTAACAGAAACAATCGCTTTAGGGAAGAAAGAAAACGTGGGGGCCGTCTCCTTTGGCTTCTAAAGCATGCAAGAGGATATTAATAGAAAGAGGTAAAATCACTTATATAGCTACAAAAAGACACTTGTGTTGGTGATCATTAAAAAAGATAAATGTCCTCTGCAGTGCATGAGACTATTTCAGAGATAAATTCCCGATAACAGTTCTTACAGATATAATTATAATAATTGTGTGATCGCCGTGATAATTATTCTTATAGAGTGAAAGAAATAATTTTCCATCTAAAGTAGCATTCAACTGTTCGGCTCACAAAGCTAGGCAATAGATCCTTTTCAGCTAACCTAAAAAATGGTGGAGGTCATAGAGTTTTAAAGCTAAATTTGGGTTTAATTGACATTGTGAAAAGGAATTTTTTTTCCATGAGGAATATGACATCACATTTCATGATATCTCTTTACATGCACATTGCTTACACAGTTTTTGGATAAATTAGGGATATCATACCTATGGATAATTTGGGTTTTTGAAGAGATGGAAAAAGATTTTCAATGCCTCTTTTCTTATCTTTCGATTTAGAAATTTTGCCTTGTTTATGGTTTTTAAAAATTAACCCCTCTTCCTCTTGATGGTGGATTTTGCATATTAGAAAACCATTCTTCTGTTTTCCCTCAGGACTCCTTTCAAGTCCTTCATTTAGTCTGGCTCCATCAACATTCGATCTATGGAATGTGACCACAAAGTAATTTCTAATCTGAAGTTGTATTTGGCTGTTCAGGTCCCAAAGCTAGTCAATAGGTCCCTTTTTACTATCCTGAGAGATGGCAGAGGTCTGAGAACTTTAAAGCTCTGGTATCGTTACTTTATAGTCTGGTTATGTTATGTCACAATGGCTATTTTGCCGTTGTATTGCCTTTAAGCATTCTCCTCATCACTGCTAAACAACGCATTTGCTGTGACTTTTATTCTCTTCAGATGTTTTACTCACTGAAAACAAAAATCAAGCAAAAAACATTTGACTGTCTCAGTACTAAATCTGTGTGGTGTATGTGTGCATCACGTCAATTTTATTTTCAAAATGCAGTAATTGTGGATACTGCTTATTTACAAAATTTAAGCCGAGCTCGTTTTACTGGTTAGCAAGTGCACGAAAGTCAGGACAGTGTAGATTAAACTGTAAGCTACATGAGGACGGTAATAAATCATGGTTTGTTCACCATTGTGGACTGAGTTCCAGAGATAATACCTGAGCTATTCTAGGTACTGAATCCTGTTTTCTTTTTTCAGGAAGCAAACAAATGGATAAATCCTGCAAACACAAGCTAGAATCAGAATATTGAGTGTTAACCTTAAAAACTGGTAGCTCATTATAAAGCTTTCTCTCAGATTGTTTTGTCTTTCTTTGGGAAATTAATGCTCTTTATCTCAGTTTCTTCATGGATAGAATATCCAAGATAACATCCTGTCTGTAGATTAAATGAATTCCCCAAATTATTGAAGGTAAATTGTGATACAAGGAGGTCACAGTCTCATGCAGGGAAGCAATGTATAAGCAACCAACCAGAATGCAATGTTGAAGTTCTATACTGGAGGTATGATCACGGTGTTGTGGACCTGAGAGATGGCCTCCCTGAGTGGCAGAAAGTATGGTTCAGAGAAGATGGGTAACATTCAAGTGCCTTGAAGATGAATTAGGAGTTTGTCTAGCATCAAGGGAGGGATGTTCCAAGAGGAGAAGCCTTATGGGCAAAACCATAGAGACCTGCAATTGCATAGCATATTCTAGCAATTTCCAGAAGTGTGCTAGAACTTAGGTGTTGGACAGTTGGGTATAGATGTAAACAGGGGTAAAAGATGATGGTTTGTCAGAAGGATGTAGTGAGAGATGAGGCTAGACCGGGGCCAGATGACCAAGAGCCCCGAAGGCTGTACTAAGGAAGTTGTAGACTGTTCCGAGGAATAGGGAGCCATTGACGTTTTAAGAAGGAAAGTGATGTGATTCCTGCTGGTGGCGCCATTGTCAGGTGAGACATGCATGTTCACTAAGGGTTTGTGCTGCAGTGTAGGTGGAGACGGAAGAAAAGGACTTGAAAGATAGGTGCTTGGCCAGCACTTGTCTGGGAGACTTTCGGGAGATGAGATTCCCAGATGCTTGGGGAACTGAGTGAATATGGGCATCATTAATTGGGGCGTGGACAGGAAGAGGCTGAGAGTATATAGGGATTGGGTCCTAGCAACTGCAAGAGGGATTTTGCAGTTAAAAAGACAGGTTAGGGCTAGAAGTAGAGATTTGGAGTCATCCGCAAATGGGTAATTGTAAACATGAAGTGGGTTGAATTCACTCTGGGAAGGTAAGAAGCCAAGAAGGAAGGTCCCTTGGTGGGGGGGGGGGGGGGGGGGTNCAGATGAGAAGGAGATTGTCCTAGAGATTGGAAAGAAAGCCCAGAAAGGGAGGCTCAGGAACAGGAAGAGGTGGTGGCCTGAAGGATAAGGGAAGGAGAATTTTTTAAAGTTGGGGGTGTTTAGTGTCAAGAGTCAGTTGAGTAGGAGTCTGGGAAGGTCAGAGCAAGCTGTGGTGTATAGAGAGAGCAATTCTGGAGTTAGAACAAGTCTAGACTTCTCGACTCTGAGAGCGGGTTTGGGGCATGAGGATTATTATTTATTCATTTTAAACACTGATCAGAGAATATTGAGTTTTGCACTTGAGTTCTCCTCCCCAGCATAACTTTACCAAAACAGGTCCAGTCATACTGGGGTCCCAGGCTGCTTGAAGGATAAATAGTCTGTGCAGACCTTAAGAAACTTCTGGTGGAAAACAATGGATTATATTTATTTGTGATCTCTCCCTTCTCATCATTCTCAGGAGGAAATGTGCATTTTTCTTTCCCTCCATCTAATTTCGCCATTGGATACTATATTTAAAGAAGCAGAAACCACTTAGAAATTTTAGTGTGTGTTGGGAGAAGGCATGAGCCGTTTCACAGAAAATAAAAGGAAGTGTGGCCAACCAGTGAGCACGCCCCTTTAATTGCTCTTACCAAGCCTTCAGACATGCCCCTAGGGGGGAAATCATGCTCCCCCTCCCTGGATTCACCCTGTTAGCAGCAACAGTAAGGAGCAATTTATTCGCACAATCCCCTCTGCTCCCCTTCCCCCTCTGTGACTCCCCAGCTTAGCAGTAAAAGACTCAGAAAGTGGGAATATTATGCTAGTACACACAGATTATATTAGAAAGTATGATTGAGCCAACTAGCTTGTAAGTAAAAACAACAGCTCCCTGCAACGGGGTGCAGCTCTGTATCCTCCTGGGGTCTCTTAAAGGGTTTTAAAATATTTTTTAATGCCTGGAGCCTCCAAGTGTGCTCTAGTTCAGACTCAACATGCTGTGTGAACTTTGGAGTTTTCCCTGAACGAAAGTAAGCTAACAAGTGGAATCCTTGCTAGTTAAAATAAAAAACACAAATGTATGTGGCCCTCTCTAAAAGTAAACCAGGTGGAGGTGTGTAATGGACTCTAGTCCCTCTTGACTTTTCCCCTCCAGCCCTTGCCATCCTAAGATGCTGCTTCACTCCTTTCTTGAGGAGGCACAGACCGGAGCAAATGAAGTTTCTGAAAGTAAAGTTGGATCTTGTTGACGTCGATTAGGGTCTGGCAAATGATTTCACTTTATCAGGCATTTCAAGTGGAAGGATGTACACTGTAGCAGCTGTGACTTGCCAATTAGCTGGGCTTTCCCCACTGTTTCTGGTTTGGCAGGGATGAGGTGGTTCACCCGGCCGCATTGCTGCCTGCCAAGGACACATGGCCCGCTCCCGGCTTCCTGTCTTCCTCTTTGTGTCCTGGCCTAGCCTTCCAGGGAACTGCCAAGACACTGTTGCCAAAAAATCTTCCTTCGGAAAGGTCAAGCAACCTCAAGTCACCTGTGCCAATATTTGTGTTTTCTTTTGAGTCCTTCTGTGTTCAGCTTGGAGGAAAGTGTACGGGTGAACCTGCAGAGAGTGGAACCTGGGGGTCACTTTGGATCACTTGGATGAAGCAGTAGAACCCAAAGAATCCCTTGGCTGGTCAGGGTATGATGTTTCTAGTAGAATTCTATTTAAAGCTCTGGGAAGTGTGATAGAGTTCAGAATGGTTCAATGTGGATTTGGATTGAGTTTGCTTTTTAGGATTCACTATACACGTCCTTTTTGGCTAAAGCTGGCTCCTCGTGCATCACGTGGCAGGGAGAGGGAGAAAAGTAGAGACTGGTCTTGGCTTAAGAGCTGCATTTTTTGTTTGTTATTTTAAGACTCGATAGTCACATACTACCCTTGGCTTTCTAGTTTGGTGTCTGAGACCAAGCATCCTGGTAAGTGACCTAAGGTTAGCACAAAAGAGGGTTACCTGGGGTGTCTTTTGAAAGGACCATTCTCTTGGCCCCAGTGCCGCTCTATGGCACAGCCATTGAGTGTGGGTTGAAGAACCTACATTTTTATCGAGCATCTTGAATGATTCTGATGCTCACTAAATTTTGGATGTGTCCCTGAGTGTGAAATGAAAAGAAGTCAGATAGGTTTAATTTTCACCACACAGCACATTGTCCCACATGTCTCCTTTAATTCATCTTTTTGGAGACCTAGGGCTTAATTGGACTCTTCAGATTGTACGCAAACCAACAATGATGACGAACGCTTTTCAGAAGATTGAAATGAAAAGATACTAATGATGTAAGAAAACTTTATCTAAATAATTGTCCCTTCTCTGAACCTTACATTTTAAGATTTTTTTAATAAGGCTTTTTCCATGACAGAGAGCCACCCAAAGTTGTCTCCTACACAGGCCTGGAGGGCTCCCTCTGTGTAGCCCGCACTGAAAATGTTGCTTCTTGGAAAGGTGCAGCATGATGGGCCCAGTGACACCTCTCATTAAAGGAAAGTTCAGTGTCTCCAATATTTCGTAGTGCAAAACAGTTTTCTTTTCTATTGTGAAAAAATACCGTGTGAGGAATATGGAGCTCTTAAAGTGCCCAATACTGAGCCACATGTGAATATTCATGGCTGCTAGCATTCAGTAGAGAAGATGTTGCATGTTCTGCCTGTAGACTCACTGCCCTGTTGGGGAGGAATAATTACCTCTGCTTTCAAGGTCCTTCTAGCTGGACTAAGAATCAAAATGATAGATTAACAGGAGAAAAGTCAAATTTAATGGTGTACCTATAGGGAATCCACACAGACATGGAAATTCCAAAGATGGTAGACAACATGAGGCTTGTATGAGCTAAGGAGAAGAGTAAGGATCAGGGGAAACAAAGGGGAGATGGAGCAGTAGCAGGAATTTGAAAGGAGATGTTTGGAAAACAAAGGTTGTCCTATCACACAGTTAAGTTTCTTTGGTAAAGAGAATCTCTGTTAATAGCTCTCTTCCCGATACAAGCAGGCAGTTGAGGGAGAGGTAAAGAACTTTTCCTGAATCTATTGGGTTTTTTTTTATTTTTTATTTTTTATTTTTTTTTTTTTTTAAGATTTTATTTATTTATTTGACACAGAGAGAGAGATCAGATCACAAGTAGGCAGAGAGGCAGAGAGAGAGGAGGAAGCAGGCTCCCTGCTGAGCAGAGAGCCCGATGCGGGCCTCGATCCCAGGACCCTGAGATCATGACCTGAGCCGAAAGCAGAGGCTTTAACCCACTGAGCCACCCAGGCGCCCTCTATTGGGTTTTGATTGCTTTTAATTCAAGATAATGTTCATGCCAACTTGGCCCACCTTGGGATGGCCTGTCCATGGCCCCTATAGCCCCAGTATTCCCCTTTGGCTTTTCATGTAAAAGTGTCCATAGTATTTACTTCCTAAACTCAGTTTAATTTTCCTTTTGTGCTTTTTATATCATGTAATATGTTATTTTTAAATGTTGATAAGAATGGGATAGCCTCGAACATTTTTTTGTCTTTGGTCACTAGCATTCCTAAAGATGGGCCTAGGTTACCTTTATAATTTTACCATTTTTTAAAATTATTTCTAAAATTTGCTGGAAAGTTACAGCCTTAGGACACCTCTGCCTTTCTGACACAACTAACAAACACTATACTAATTTGGAACACATGTTCTGTCAAAGTTTACCTATATTTGCAACTTCAGCATCTTCCATTGAAAAGAAACAGCATAATTTTTCTTCTTGAACTCCCCCCTTGCCTCCCCTTGAACCATAGTCTTTTATAACAGTAATAAGGAAATGTGGTTATGGGTATAATTGCCATGAGGCAATTGTACCCTTGAGGACTGGCAGAATTTTCTTTTCTATAGTCTGAGGACTGGGCTCCATCAAGAAGCTCCATTTGCAAATAACTCAATTAGAATAATAACAATGTCTTTATTTTTATGGCAACTTTCCCTATAGAGATCAAAGCACGTTGGAAACATCCTATCAGATTCATTGTTCTAATACCCAGTGGACTGGAATAAAAAAGTTTTATTATAGCTCGTTTGAGATAGGTGATTGAGGCAGAGAGAGGTTAAGTGACATCCCAGAGGTCACAAAGAAACTCAGTAGGGGGACTGCAACGAAAAATCAAGGTTTCCTGTTACTCTGCAAGTTATCAAGCCACATTCTTTCCTAGCCATTGTTAAGGATGAGAATAAAGCACAGCCTCTTTTAGGATTGCAAAATAATGTAGGTGAAAGTGCTTTGGAAATTGTAAAGGTATTGTTGCTATCTTTATCACTTAGTACAAATGGAGGGTAAGAAAGAGCCTTATTGTCAATGTCTAGTTATTCTCATAGATAGGACACGGATTTGCAAATTCGGGTTGCTTGGGCCCAAACCATCAGTCTTCTTGATCATTAATGAAGGACTAATGAAAAATTACATTTATAACTCTAAATAAAATAACACACTTAAGCCTCTTATGGCTCTTCACAATTCTTAAGGAATTCTATGAGGTTGAAAACAAACTTTGAACAGATTGAGAAGAAGCCAAAGATCAAAGTTGCTCTGGTTGAATAAATTGCCAGACACAGAACTTAACCAAGTACTCTGATGTTATTTTTTCTTTCTTTCTTCCTTTTTTTTTTTTTTTAAGGTTTTCACTTTGCACTCCATAGTCCTCAGGGTGGATGTGATGAATTGAGGATCTTTTTTTTTTTTTTTAACCGGAAATATGAGAAGTGGGAGTACAATGCTACTAATCTTCCAACCTGATTTCAGGGAGCCTTGGAGGACACATTCTCTGGGGAGGAGACACAATCAACTTGATGTTCTTAATTACTATTGTTTGCTTTGTGATTAAAGGTGGCATATTTTGGTGGAGGGCTGTTGGCTTCCCAAGTGTCCACCGTGCTGGTGTTGGGAGCAGCAGGAGTGGTGGCATTCCATCCCTGAAAGAGGAATCCCCTTCCACTAACTAGGAGCTAAAAAACCAGAAATGCCCTCAATTTTATCAGCCCTTGCCTTTTAACAGGAAAAAATGAAAAGTTGGGCAAAACACGAATACATGGGGTTTAAAGCTGTCTCTCTGATTCTCAAGATTCTAGAGTGAGTTCATATTCCTTCCCCCTAACTCAAGTAAATGAAGCGATCTCCCGCTTATCATCCATCCTGCCTGTCTGTCTCCTGGGAAGAGTAATGGCCTTGAGACTTCTCTCATCATCAGTGCACCTCTTGTTGTGTCTTAATACTTAATGAATGTTAAGCCGAGAACGAATTCAAGTAAACAGGTGAACAGAAACTAAAGTTCAACCCACATGAACCTGTGTGAAAGAACATGGGAAGAAAACATCCGTCTTGTAGAAGCACTTTGAGTCCCGCGAATGGACCAAGAAGATAAACGCTATTCTCTACCAATTGATTGAATTAGATCAGCTAATTTATTCCAGTTTTGATAATTAGTGGATGATATTAATAGAGAACGTTGTTATTGCTTTATTATTGTGAATGTATTGTTTTAAAAGGAAAGTTTTCTTAAGCACCCCCTCCTTTTTCTTTCAGATGACCTCCCTGGATTCCAGGGTGTGCCGCCCCCCTCCCCCAATTGTCATTTGGTTTTCACGGAGTGACATAATGCTACAAAAGATTCCAGCCCAGTGACAAGGAAGCTGAGCAGTGTAGTCACTTGAAAAACACATGGGTCCCTCTGAATGGGATTCTAATGTGAGGAGGAAGGTTTGGCTTGGCATCTAGATGGGGGTGCCCTAACCTTCGTTTTCCAGTCGTGTGTGGAACCCCGACTTCATTGCAGTTGTGAGTGTCGCTGTGGAGTAAACAAACCCGCACAAACAAGAAGGATGTATTAGCACGGTCAGGGTTTTCCCATTTGTAGTTTATATTTTCAAGCAAAAAAAAAAATAGAAGTAATCTGTTTTGGGGGAAATTATTTCTCTGTTTCATGTCCTTTTGAAATTAACTGGATTTGTACTTTATCTTTCCTTCATTAAAGTTTTCCTCAAATGTAGATTTTATACCCTAGAGTTCCTTAGACATAGGTAGGTACAGATTTTTACTACAAAAATCCAATATTCTGTCAACAAAATGTAGAAAGACAAGCATACTTTTCTTATAAAGAGCTATGGCTCTTTATTTCATTTCTCTAGCCATGTTCCAGGCAGAAGAAGGGCTGTGAGCCTCTGAGAGGTGACAGAGCCGTGCAGGTGGGGTCCGGGATGGAATCTGTAACATCAGACCTTGCCTGGGTTCTCTTCTGCCTCCATCAGTCGCGCCGAATGTCTTTCACCTCTTCCAGCTGCTGAACGGTCCTGTGAAATTCAATGGTTTCAGTCCAGTTCTTGGGGTGAAGAGACACCACGATCCGCACGTTCTCTACCTGCCTTGGCATCCTCAGCCGACACACCAAGGCTGAAGCAAGTCTGGGAGAATACGTTTCCTTCCGGCCCAGGCACAGCACGCTGTGATGTCCAGGGAATATCACACTTTGAAATTCCCCTCCCCCCCGTGGGGGGATCGGTGGAGAAAGCTGGGTTGAAGTGGTACAACACACCATCTCCGGTATTAAAAACAGAATTTACTTATAAACTATTTCCCTGTTACTTTGTTGCATTTCATCTGCTGAGCCATTTGTAAGTGGATGGAGAGTTTGTGTTTATTGGCTTCCAACCAGATCTTCAGATACATTGTTTGAAGGTGCAGATTAGTCGTCTCTCCTAATCACTATCGGCCTATTTCTAGGAGCGTGCCTCTTTAAACCAATTTCTGGGCCAAGTATATCTGTCGTAGTTTCAGTTATCTGTTTAGGATAATGTAAACAATTCAATTTCACTTGTGTCTTGGCTTTAACTGAGTTATATATTCCTAGGTGACGGTTCTTAAATCACAGAATCCACATAATAGAGTACATTGAAAGAACTGGTGATCTTTTCTTACTGCCTTTTTTTGGACTAATATATGCACGATAAAAAACTGGTTTAACTTTAGTCCATTTCTATCTGGCATTNGAGATGTACCTTGCTCCGACTAGTATCTTCTGTAGTCTACCCTTGGGCTTTTTTATAGTGAGTAGCATGGTAATGTTAATAGGAGCGTGCCTCTTTAAACCAATTTCTGGGCCAAGTATATCTGACGTAGTTTCAGTTATCTGTTTAGGATAATGTAAACAATTCAATTTCACTTGTGTCTTGGCTTTAACTGAGTTATATATTCCTAGGTGACGGTTCTTAAATCACAGAATCCACATAATAGAGTACATTGAAAGAACTGGTGATCTTTTCTTACTGCCTTTTTTTGGACTAATATATGCACGATAAAAAACTGGTTTAACTTTAGTCCATTTCTATCTGGCATTATGCTTCCTGCCTGTCCCCCCTTCCCAGAGACACTGAATGCTCGTGGTGCCTGTCAGTGTTCTTCTTCTGGTTTTTAAGGTCTGTGCAACACGTCTTCCATCATATCCTGGAGGTTGTCTTCTGGTGTGTCCATCGCACTATAATTTTCTCATTGGAAATCAAAAGGAAGGGAGGGAAAATGCAAAAAAGGGAAATTGTGGCTAGACTTCCTTCATGATCACTCTATGCCTATTTAGACTAACCCATTTTCTTTTTTCAATAAATATTAGTGTCACTTCCTTCTTCCGGGACTGTTATCAAGCACACTCTTAAGACATCAAGTCAGTCCATATCATTTGCATTTGCGATTCTAAAGTTTTGACACTGTGAATTCATGTACTTCCTTATGCATGTGTTCATCAGTATTTTTATGTTGTCTCCTATTTGTGGAGTATTCTAGTAAAGCGTTGTAAATTAGAGTTCTGATAGAAGAAAATACTTTGGTCTATTCTCATTTAGAATATTCTAAATATTCTTATTTAATGAATTTGCCGGTGTGAAAATGTTGGATGTCAGGTGAGGTCTTGTGAACGATTTCTTAGAGAAAACAAAGTAATGTTGAAATTATTTCTCTTTTCAAATATTATTATCCTTACATTGATGTATATTCATGTGTATTTAAGGCAGTTTGATGATATCTACATGGTATTGTTAGCTATTCAGACAATTGATAAGCAATTCACAGTTGTGTCATGAGATATAAATAAATGGATAGTATTTTATAAAAATAATCAGACTAAATTGATCTAGCCAAGGATCAGACAGTCATGTTTGCATAAAGGTCATTGACACAGGGAAAGAAACCCCAGGTATCATGTAACTTGTTGGATGGAGAGACTAACTATGAGATGGTAGAAAGGAGAAATAATAAACATGGATGGGTGCGTGAGATTATCACATCTCTTGGAGGAGATGTGTTTAGAGCTTGTCTTTGAAAATCTAAGTAATTTTTTTTTTTTTAGTCTTTTTACAAAAGACTTTGGGATATAGGATTTCATACTTAGTACTGAATGGCGACAGTGCTTTCTCACCTTTTTTATGAGAATCATAACAATTACTTGAAATTTATTAAATTCTAAATGGTGTTATATTTAATCTGTCTAATACTGTTAACTCTATTACCTGACATATATGTTGGAGTGATGAATCTGTCAAACTTCAGCAAGCACGTATATCTGTCAGGGTCCAGGAAAGCAGAGTTTCTACCAGAGAGTCCAATAGAAAGACTTTTATGAGGGCAGGGTGGGCAGTAGCTAGCATGATGTTAGGACAGGTGAGACACCAACTGGGCCGTGAGGCCACCGGCAGGAACTCCCTACTTCAGCTGGGGTTGGAGGGGTAGGGGGAGAAGTTGGTGTTACCAGAGTCCTTGAGCCACAGCTATCTGAGGGGTGTGGGGACAACAGAGACAGGGGCTCACCTAAGGAAAGCTAGAACCACAAAGGATTCCTGACCACCACTTGGAGAGACCTGTCAAAGCAGAGAGAGGAAATACTTCCTCTCTCCTTGCTTCTTGCTCTCTAATTTCCCAAACTCCCACCTTTGCTCCCCATTGGTTTGGACCTGGCCCAAAGCCGGTTTTTACAGTTGGGAAATGCAGTTTGCAGGAAAAGAGTGAGGGATGGGTCTGAGGACAAGTTACCACTGCTTGGCAATTCTGATTTTTGAGGTGGGGTGAAGAGATGGAATTGAGGTAAAGTTCAAAGCATTAATTTCACAAGAGGGATTGTGTTTGCATGATATTATTTAAAGGCTTATCACACTAGTGTTTCTTAGTGGCATCGATTTACTAATTTTTTTATCCTACTAGAAAATTTAATTTATGATCTGTCATTATACATTATTGTTAAATGGTTTTGAAAATTCTCCATGATTTTTTTTTTGGTTAATTTTCAAATTTTAACATCCTTTAAATGTCAGGAAGAATTTGATCTTCTCTAATTAGAACAAGTCTTGAAAACCAAAAACAACAGGTGACAGTCTCAATCGTTCTGTTGGTGGTTAGTTCTGACAGGGAATCCTAGATGACCTCACCTTCCCCTCTTCCATCTTCTGGACGTACTGAGAATGGACAAGGGAAGTTCAACTGCCCTTGTCATCAAGCACTGCCTACAACGTGGAAATGATGATGTGGTTTCTTGGTTCTTTTGTGACTTCTTTTCAGGCTCGGTATGCAGCATACTTTGTTTTTTGACTGGAATGCAATGTCAGTCTTGAAATGACAGCATAATAATCAATTTGCAAAATTGAACATTAGCCATGTGTGATGTATGTGCAGGAAAAATAATCTTTATGAGCATGGGAGATGAGTCTGCAGTAAAAAACTTGAAGTTGGTCTGTGCTAAAGTTTTGTCACATCTGGAAGGCATTTGATGTATAAAATTACATAGGTTTGATACCATTCAGGGTTAAGACATATGGATGGGACATTATGCAGAAGCTGGTTCGTTTTCATACTCTTTATACTTAGCTTAGAGATTTTTAATCATAAGGAGTCCATTTGAATCTCCGTTAAAGATAAACCGAGCAAAATGACAAAATGGAAGGAATTTTGAACACATGGCACATGGCTCTGCACCCTTAGAGTCTTGATTCTCTTCTTTAAAATAGGTACATAGCAAGTGGACATACCTCACATCAGTTTTTTCTTATTTCCCCAATAACCATAGTCATGAACAGTAGATTCCGTGATAGGCTTCTATAATAGGCTCTTTATTATTTTTGGTTAAAATTACCTGTATTTTTAGCTTTCCTTTCACAATGACATTTGAAAGAATATTGCCACATCAGATTATAACAAATCTTCATATTTGTTTTGGGTTATAAACTTTTCAGAGTCCTTTCAAACATGTTATTCTACTCATTAGAATAATCTTGACCTTCCCTTAGGAAAAAAAAAAGGTAAAATCAGGGGTGCCTGGGTGGCTCAGTCAGTTGAGCATCCCAACTCTTGATTTCAGCTCAGGTCACGATCTCAGGGTCGTGAGGTCGAGCCCTGCGTTGGGCATGGAGACCATTTGATATTCCTCTCCTTCTCCCTCTGCTCCTCCACGGGCCTGCTTCTCTCCCTACCTCTCAGGAGGAAAAAAAAATCATATTAGCCCAGTTTTTTTGATGTCTTTATTTTATCAATAAAATTGAGTGACATTCCTTTCATGCACAATTTAATTGGCGGGGGGAAATTACTATCTCCTCATTTGTTTCCTCATTTTATCCTATTTTGAAAATATTCACTCACATGATGTATTATTCAAGTAGTCTTATTCCTGGTAAATTAGCTTTTGCCCTGAAAACATGGGGACAGAACTTCTTTGAACCATTTATCATGGAACTGTTAGGACATCGAATACTGCTCCATTCTCTGCCACATCAGCACACTTCCTGTTTCATCAGGAGACTTCTCTCATTTTTTCCTCCAATTTTATGATAAAGTTATTTTATAAACAATAGCAGTACTGAATGTCCAACACACAAATCTGTCTTCCTGTGGTGTGAGTTATATTAATTTCATCTTACTCTATTTTTCTGCCAAGTACTATACAGCTCTGGATTAAATACATACATTTACTTTTGTATGACTGTATCACCACAGACTGAAGATCCATGATTTACTAATAAAGCAAAGTCTAGTTATTCATCATATATAACCAATAAGGTATGTAAAAAACACATTCAGTTTCTTTCTTGGAAGCTCCTATGATGATTTAAACATAAATATTTTAATTATTTGGCAAAGTGCCTTTTCACCTGGCATTATGCAGAAGTCTAGTCAAGTAAAAATTTCTTTTTAGGAACTCGTGCCTACGATCAAATGAGCACTTTTCAGATAAGAATGTGACTTTTTAGTACGTGACTGAATCAGTTGCTAAATTTGTATTTGTAGAGAGGTTCTTAAAAAATAGAATATGGGTAGATAATCATCAGACAAGTAATAGTTATGATTGGCATTACGGCAATTAATTATAATTTGAGGAAGATGAAAAATGGCTTAAGTTAGAGCAGCCATTAATGTCTTGTCCACTGTAAAATAGTGGTCATTTATTCAACAAATGTTGTTTGAGCACCTAACTAATATGCTAGGTAGTGAATAAGACTTCCATGTATCTTGGGCGCCTGGGTGGCTCAGTCAGTTAAAGCATCTGCCTTCTGCTCAGGTCATGATCTCAGGGTCCTGGGAACGAGTCCCCAGTGGTCAGGCTTCCTGCTCAGCGGGGAGTCCCCGTCTCCCTCTGCCTCTGCCCCTCCCCGCCTGCTCATGCTCTGTCTCTCTCAAGTTAAAAAAAAAAGGAAAAGATTTCCATATGTATCTTGACCCCATGAATTTTATAACGTAGCCAATGGGCTGGACACTAACCTAGCCTTTTAATTTCCAGTGCTGTTAGACTTTTCAAAGGGAAATGTGGAGTGAAAACAGAGGAGGACCAATTAGGTGGGTTTTTTGGGGGGGGAGGGGAGGAGTGAAAGTGGAAATTTAGACCTCAAAGTCTATTTTAAAAAAATACGTTAGCTTTTCTCCACAAATCCTTGTGCATATTTTCACTGCTGTGTGAAGTTATTTTTCCCCCCCTCTTTTTTCTGTTGTAAATGACTGAGGCTAGAAACTCGTGCCTTTTTCTTGCCCAGTTTTAAATGATTGGGCAACCTGAAAACTGAGGCATGAGTGGTTTGCTCAGGGTCAGAGTATAAGTGGTTGGCAGTTACTGAATGGGACCCAGGCGTTCTGACTCTCCAGACAGTTCGGAGAAAACACAGCCTGTTCCCTGAGAAGAAAAATTGCCAATGAAATTTTAGAAAGTCTTGTATCTGGTTTTGATCTAGATATATAATATGATAGTAAGTTTTGGAGAAATACATGGAACAGCGTAGCACAAAGGGGCTGTGTGTCCACAGGACTGTGGCACGTGTGGGATTTAGACTAATCCATGGAGACCCCAGGACAAAATAAAATAAGTAAGTCACTGTGTCATTCAGTGTAACAAGTGCTCTTCGGGGCTTCGGAGGTATGAGAGCGCTTATTTTTCCATGCTTTCCTTTTAAGAGCAATCGAAGACTAATATGATCATAAACATTGCATTTGGTTTATATTGAAATTTTGCAATGATTTTTTTTCGATTTGCCTCCATAATTATGTTCTTGGGTCTGATGACATTCTGGTTTTCATTTTCAGATTCATATTTCACCAACATTCTCTTTGCACTACATACCTTACTATAAAATGCAGGTTTCTTGGTTTCCAAGAAAAAAAAAGTATATTACATAGAATAGCTGAAATCCACAATGTCTCCCAGATGGGAAAGACAGAACATTCATCTCATCTTCTCCTACTGGATCTGGCTGGGCTTTGGAAAGTACTTCACTGTTTTCATATGGCAAAACATATTGGCCAATTGTTCCTTAAAGTACGTAGTGGCGTGTTCATCTAATATTATGAGATATGGGCAGCATTTATGAAAGATTATAAATCTTACAACTCTCTTCAGAAACTTAAAATACAGCTGGAGGTGTTTTGCTTCCAACAAACATGTAATCTTCATAAAATTGGAAAAGAAATGTTTTGAATAAATAATGTCTTGGTTTATTTCTCGCTAGTGCAAGAACTATTTTTTTAGTCAAAATCATGCCATAAAACTCCTCCCTCCACTACACTAACACCCTTGCCTCTGTATTTATATATTTTCCTGGTGCATTAAAAAAATTTTTAAGGATGCCAGATTGCTTTGCCTTGTTTTTAAAGATAGAAAACTGGATTTGCTCCCAGGGACTCTTTCCCTAACTAGGCCGGTTTAAAAACTAAACAAGGATTGAGTCAGTTAATTAATTTAAATGAGATTACAAATCAAAAACATATTACGCAATCTTGATTTAATTACCACATTTTATTTACTTAATTGAAAACACACTGTAGAAACTTTGCAATCTTGACAATGATCAGTATGGTGTCTTTGCGTTCTATAGGGTAAAGGCTTAGAAAGCAAGGAGTGTAGATGATCCTGGTTGTGACCTTTGGTTCACTCAATCCCTGGATCAGTAAAGAGTCATTGAACTTAATCTTAGGCCAGCAAGGTCAGATACGATTATCCCTGCTTTCATTTGTGAGGTTTTGGTGCCAGTTAATGAGCCGGTGCAAACCTCCGGTCAGAGATATTGGCAGATTTAACACTTTTTGTGCAGGGGTGTTCATATCTGCGCTGGTCAATAGTCCCCTCCTGTGAACAGGTTTAATTTCCTCTCATATGGGCATGTGATTTTTTTCCCCCTTAAATTTCAGTGGCCTCTGTCTTTTGGCTAATTCCTTGTGGACAAATTTTGGTCTTGAGCCCAAATAAATCCTTATTTTAATCCTTGAGATATGATGCTTTGAACCTAATCACCCTGTTAAACCAAAAAAAGTAGCTCTTTAGAAGAAAGTTTAAAAATAGAACTCGTGGAATGTGTAGGAATAAGAAATAGAGGGTAGGTGACATGTCTGTGCTCTTATTTTTTATATTTTCTTGGTTAAGCTAATTTATCTGTAAGGACCCTCAACATAGCAACCTCTTTTAAAACTATGAGCTTTGTTGTATTCAACAGATATTTAAAAATCTGCGTTAGCCAATGAAAAGGAAGATCTGAAGGTATAGGCCTTTAGATGGGAAATAATGTAGATTAAATAGTGTGATTAAGATTACATAGGAAGGGGCGCCTGGGTGGCTCAGTGGGTTAAAGCCTCTGCTTTCGGCTCAGGTCATGATCTCAGGGTCCTGGGATCGAGGCCCGCATCGGGCTCCCTGCTCGACGGGGAGCCTGCTTCCCCCTCTCTCTCTCTGCCTGCCTCTCTGCCTCCTTGTGATCTCTCTCCCTCTGTGAAATAAATAAAATCTTAAAAAAAAAAAAAAGATTACATAGGAAGCCATGTTTCCTGAATATTAATTTGCTTCTGCCAAACGTGTTCAGGGATGTTTGATTTCTCTTCGTATTCAGACCTGGGTTTAGGGAAGGGGACGCTGATTCAGTAAAAACATATCAAGGACTCCATTAACAAAGTGACAGAGTTAATGGTTTCCATGGGCAGGTGGTTAAGCAAGTTTTGCAACGAAGCGGATGCCATGTAATGGAATGTCCTATTGAGAAGAGAGAGGGACAGGAGCTAGAGAGAGAGACAGGGGGAGGAGGAGAGAGAATGAGCAAGCATTTTCCTACATACTGATGTGCTACTGAGAGACAAGGAAAACATTTGATTTTCCTGTGTTCTTTCTGTGTGTGTGTTACTCTAATAAACACTTAATAGAGGAAAAAGAAAATACTGTAAACTATAGTTTTGTGTCACTGCAATTGATGAAGCTGTTCTCCATTAAACCTGAAGACGTATAGCATTTTAACAGTGCCGGAGAAAACTATGTTGAATTAGGTAATCAGAATTGCAATTATATGAAGCTAAGTCACTGTAAATCCCAGGGAAGCAGTCATTGGGAAAGTAAACTGACAAGAGTGAGGAACAACACTTGAGCAGAGGGAGGTGGAAGAGGGAGAGAGAAGTTTGACCTGGGAGAAGACCCTGCTAAAAGGATGCATGGTTTGTCTTATTTTTGTGTGTCTCTATTATAAAATGCATGCATTTGCATCCGTCAGGGTTTTGCTTGGTTCTTACATCCTGACTTTTCTCTTTCTTAAGTGATTCTTTCTGGCATGCTGTATATTTAATTTGTAAAAATATACTATTTTAGTATGTTGGTAATTAATGTTTAGGAGAGAATGAAGGGAGCCACTCCAAGTCTTAAAAAAAAAATCTCATGGTATTCTTTAGCTGACAATGGGCTATTTCTTTACCTGCTTAAAGCAAAAGAATATGACAAAGGGGCCCTTTATCACATGATGACTAATTTTAGTTCTTGCGAGAGGCTATCTGTAGGTTAACAGGTTACAGTGTGGGTTTCATTTACTCTTCTGATATCCCTTGATATAAAAGCCATATTGTTATAGAATCATAGAATTTTAGAGCTAGAAGGGACCTGACAAATTACCTTCCTCGGTCCCTTCTTTGCACTGACATGACTGTAAATTAAAATCATGCCTCTCAAATTTAGTTTTCTGTTGATACTCCAGTCATGGTGCCAGAAAATGAAATGAATTCCTTCAATAGGTTTCATCTAGGAGTAGAAAGACATCTTATGTATAAAGGCCTGCTGCTTGCAGACTGGGGGCCTGCTTCTGGACCCTCACCGGACATTTCTTCCCTTTGGAGGAGAGACCCCAAAATTAATTTCTGACTCAAAATAGTCTCTCTTATCTACCCCCTCTCATTTCCAAGTATTCCTTCTGAAACTAAGGGAAGCAGAACTGAGTCTGACCTTCCCCTCCCTCCCACCCCCCCTTTTTTTTTTGCCACAAAAGGTGTGTCTGTTTGACTTCTGATATATGTTTCTGTACTGAGGGGCATGCCTAGTCTTTCTTCTTTGTGCACTTCTGTACTTTCATAGACCATTTTTTCCATACTCATATAGTTTACTCAACTGAATGTCAGGCGCTGTATCAAAGATTAGGGCTATAGGGCTAATAAATATATCAGCATCCCTGCCTTCATGTATTTCAGAATTTAAAATAGGGATGAATTCAATGTGGAGGACTTTGGGGAGGAAAAGAAAAGAAAAGGGGGACAGAATGTGCAAAGACTTGGAGGCATCAGGTGTAGATGACACATGGGGAACCAGATGGCTAAGATAAGACCGGGGAGTTGGTAAAGACTAGAGGTGTCTGGAATGGCATACTGAAAAATTTGGAGATGTTCCCTTGAGTACTTGGAATACATGTCAGGGTTCTAGCGGTGCAGTAGCTTCATCAGTTTGAAGTTGTAAAAAGATCACCTTGGTAGCAGAGTGGAATTACGTATACTATAACATGAGATCTGCTCATTTTTCAGAACCCTGTTCCTAAGGTCCCTTCCCTCTGAAACCGTCTATAAAACACCCTTGTTCATCCTTACTAGGAAGAACCAACTGCTTGTTGATCTTGATACGTACTCATTAATAACACCTATCACAGTGTATTATATTTTATTTGTACCTTTATTTCTCTTTGGGCAGCCTCTGAACTCTAGAAGCCATAGAGTGTATATTCTTCTTCTTAAAACAGTATGTTAAAGGTCATTATTGTAAATGAATTGGAAATTTAATAAGAACTCTTTGAGAACCTATTATGGTCCCAAACATCAGCAATCGGACTATAGAAGATATTCTATGAATCTTACTGATTGACACCTAATTGATGCTTACAGTAGTGACCTTCAAAAGACTTTCAGTTTTGATGGTCTACTCCCATCAGATAATTGAGTTCACCTACCTCAGAAAGTTAGTACTCAATAACAAACATTTAAGTGGTTATTATTTATTATCTTACCTATTTAACAAACATTTTTATTGGACTTCCATTAGATCATTAGTAAAACATTAGAATTCTCTTTGTTTAGCAGAGAGAATCTAGACTAAATTTGATTTAGAGTTGTCCTCTTTTTAGAAAGCATCGGTTACTCTGTGTAGATTTTAATAATAATTGTCTCCAACTTAAGAGTGAAAGAATAGCTATGGGCTTTTAAAATTTATGAAAAAGGTTTTGAATGTATTGGTAAATGGTAGGAAGGAGGAGGGAAGTTAGGGGAAGGTCAAATTCCCAGAAACATTTAATCTGCTGAAAGATCACTTGGCTGTACATGATTTTAAGATTGCATCATAACCTCTCAAGAGGCAGTGTGTCTGAACGGGTGGCCCATGTAGAGAACATATGTTTTAATAGTTGCCATGTAACTTTGGACAAACCATTTAGGTCACTTAAATATCCCAGGGTCTTTGATAAAACTGGGTCAGGAGGGAAACTGGCCATTCTTTAGGTAAAGTTTAGATATTAGAAGAGCCATTAAAGTCTGGCTGCTTTCTAAAAGAGAGTACACTAAAAGGACTGAAGAAACGTTGGTAAGGGTCATGTGGGGATGTGAACATTTTCTCATTCCTGCGGGAGGAGGAATAGATTGAGTTTGAAAAGCAGTAACTTAGAAATGGCTTCATTAACTATTTTCTTCCAAGAAAAAGACATATATGTTTAACTCACACTATTAAAACAAAGAATGGGGTAAGAAGAGATTTTTATAGGTACCTAATACAAAATATTTCAGCTCTACCTTCTGTCCAGTGAAGTAAAAAATGTAGAAGATGTAGATTGGGATCAAGGAAGAGAAAATAAAATGTGGAGGGAATGACGGGGACTGGTTTAGGTGAGCTGCCCCTGTCTTCCTCTCCACTGTATCCAGATTGTTCTAGACTCAAGAACCAGTGTGCTAAGCAATTCACACCCCCCTTCTTACCAGTCGTGTTCTTCACAGACTTCAGTCTTCTGGAAGGTGATCTTCAGCAAATGGCTGCTATCTACTGCCTTTTGAGCATGGGAACTCCTGAGAGCCTTGCCGTGGTAGTGCTTTCTCTGTTGAGGGGAGAGGGTGATGACAGCTTTTACGTAGGAATTCTCAGCCGACACACGCTCCTTGGAAGTGTGTGTCCTTCAATGTTCAGGCCATTTACCATAGATCATTTTACTTTTTTTAAAGATTTATTTTTTTTAATTTTATTTTTATTATTTGCCCAAGGGGTACAGGTCTGTGAATCATCAGGCTTACATCTTTCACAGCATTCACCAAAGCACAAACCCTCCCCAATGTCCATAACCCATCCACCCTATCCCTACCCTCCCACCCCCCAGTAACCCTCAGTTTGTTTTGTGAGATTAGGAGTCTCTTATGGTTTGTGTCCTTCCCCATCCCATCTTGTTTCATTATTTTTCCCTCCCTACCCCCCACAACCCCCCATCCTGCCCCTCAAGTTCCTCATATCTGATATAAAGATTTATTTTTAAAGATTTTATTTATTTATTTGACACAGAGAGAGGGAACACAGCAGGGGGAGCTGCAGAGGGAGAGGGAGAAGCAGGCTCCCCACTGAGCAGGGAGCTGGACATGGGGCTCGATCCCAGGACCTGAGGATCATGACCTGAGCCTAAGGCAGGTGCTCGACCGACTGAGCCACCCAGGCACCCGTCCACAGATCATTTTAGACACTTGCCCTGGGATGGGCAAAATTTAGTCATATCCTTTCTTCCTTTCTTCCTGAGAG
The DNA here is from genome assembly GCA_002007465.1 of Ailurus styani. Classification (NCBI taxonomy): domain Eukaryota; kingdom Metazoa; phylum Chordata; class Mammalia; order Carnivora; family Ailuridae; genus Ailurus; species Ailurus styani. The sequence goes on from LNAC01000975.1 coordinate 308,458, forward strand.
TGAGCCCATTAAAAATATTAATCATTCTTTGAATGTGACCTCTGTGTTTGATATCTTTCATCTACTGATTGTGTTGGATGAGTCTGACCAGTACGTGATGGTTAACATAAGAAAAGCTTTGCAACAATTCTACAAGGTAGACAGTATTACAGTTGTAAATATCAAGACCACAAGGCTCTAAGAGTTAAGTAATTGTGCACAAGATCACTCTACTAGTGAGGAACAGAACTAGAATGCATGATAATTTATTAAGTACACACAGACCCACACACAGAACTTGGGCAAGTGATGGAAGTAGTTGTAGAAAATCTTTGGGTGTAGAGTAATGTGACCTGGGTGGTGAATTGGAAGGGTTTTCAATGTGGTCTGAATAATTCCTTCTCTGAAGTTAACCACAATAACAGTTCATTTGGGTTTCTCTGCCAACTATGACTCCTTGGTTATTTCCTTTTCTAGCAGTTGGAATCAAGTAACTGGTATAAGGTGCTGTAAGAGTTAAGAGTAGATTATAGGGTTAGAATTTACAGTCTGAAAAGTAAATGCTAACTCCCTTCCTCCCTGAGGGGGCCTTCTTCTATGTTTTGGGATCTAGTATATGCTCTTTTACTTCATGAAAAAGCACAGACTTTGGAATATGAGGGAAAAGCTGCCATTGTGTGCCAGTAAATGCCAGATCATTTTAGAAAGTGGAATTCTTATTAAAAGCAAGTGTGTGACTCAAACGTAGTGTCTACTTCAGTTTTCCCTCAAAATCTTGTGGGTTTTTTTTTTTTGGTAATTATATTGTTTTCAAATGAAGAAGTTGGTGTGCAGTTGTTGGAAATGGGGGAAGGGGTAATTTGCAGCAGAAAAGAAAGGGTTTCCCAGTGGGATATTGTGGTAACGGGGTGCCATTGTTCTAGCTGAATACTTTCTTCAGAATACAAGAGACATTCATTCTTTAATTGACCCAAGTTTTAGCAGCCAGATGTTGGAAAGGAGTTTTGTGGTGCCCTTTTGAAATTGATTTAAGTAAACATGCAAGGCTCACGGAGAGTCTACAACCCCTGTCCCCTGAGGACAACCTCAACCTGCCTCACGTTGTGTCATCAGGAAGGTGGCAATTAGCCACCTTGAGGGTTGCATGGTTAGACCTCCATAAATGTGAAGTAACTTTAGAAGGAAAAAGAGAATATGATGAAGCTGTCTGTCCAGTGGGTATGTTAATAGTAATAATAATAAGTAGAAACTCTTCAAAATGTTAGAGTCACTTGAGAAATTAAATTGGAATGTAGTATCAGTGTTGAAGGACATTTGTCAGAGGAACTCGAGGCAGAAATAGCTGAAGCTGTAGCAAAATAATGTCATTTATCATTTTTATGTAACTATCAGACTCCATGCCTGGAAAGTGGCCAATGTTATACCATCTTTTATAGGAATGTAGAAAGAGAAAGATTGACATTCTAAGTTATAAGTCACCAAGTCTTGCCTTAATTCCAGAAAAAGCAAGGGGATTCACAAGAGATGAGGGACAAGCATTTCAGAGAATACCCAACTCTGTGACTGTCTGTAGGAGACACTAGCTGGAACTCAGGGTGCAAGAGTAGCCCCTACCAGTTTCTTTACTTCCGTTCTGGGAAATCAGAAATCAGTTGGTGGATAATGTGGGAATCACTAAATATATTTGCAAAGATTTCCAGCTATTCTGGAGAAAAAAAAAAGACAAAGGAAATAGGATAAAGAGGTAGAATTCTGATCTCAGCATTAAATCTAGTTAGCAGGCATGAGGCAAAGTGCAAAGATAAATAACCAAGTTCTGTACAGAAAGAGACTAATAGGATCCCCTTGCATTTAACAGTAGAAGCAGCAATTGCAGTATGCTAATCACTTACATGGAAGAACTTAAAAACCCTGTTGAGAAAAAACCAGCCTAAGATTTTTCTGCTTCAGTGAGACTGGATTCCTGTCTTGGCTTAGGTACCATGGCAAGATTTCAGGGAAGAGACTTATCTGTGGCCACCTATCAAATTTTGTTGAAAGTCACTATCAAGTTCAAAACTGCCTTTCCCAGGCAGGCAGAGAAGGCTGAATCTGAGCCTTCCATTCCTCCGGCATTTACTGAAAGCCTAGTGCATTCACGGCACACGGTGCACTGAGGAAGACACAAAAGAAGTAGACAGAATCTCTGCCCCTGCTTGGGAGCTTGCAATTTAGTTGGTGAGACAAAACTTAAATACTAGAAGCAATAAAAGAAGATTACAAAGCAACCTGAAAGGAAGTGTGTAATCATACGGGGCAAATGACACAGATAAGTGCAGAGGGAATGTAGAGGAAAGAGGAGTGAGCAAAATACAACAGTGTTAGATTATCTGGGAAAGGCGTGTTGCCTAGCCATAGTGTAACCTCTCCATTGCTTTCTATGGAAAGCATCAATGAGAAATAACGTGGGGTAGGAAATTCAGAGAGACTACATTGATCTTGTTCTCCTTATCTGCAGTCTGTCTATCACAGAGGGACATTAAATTGATCCAACAGTTTGCTCTCCACAAAGCTCTGTTAGTTTCTACCTAGTAATTTATGCTTTTCTTGGTGTTTGCAAATCGATTGCTGTTATGGGATGCAGATAAATCTGGGCCTGGATCCAGTAGTTTGGGAGATTATGGGAGTGGGTATGTACGTATGCACGTGAAATCCTGGAAAAACAGACTCTCGTTTCTGTGCGTTTCACTCCTTGAATAAAAACATTTTCAGGTTCTTAAAAGCATGTTTAATTACACTTGTATTGCATTTTTAGGGAGTGTATCTGCTTTATTTCATATTGCTTCTGACAGCCCCAACCTCCAAACCGCCTTTCGTGGCTTTGGAGCCAGACCTTTTGTTTCAAAAAAGCCTTGCTCCATTCTGAGACTATGATAGATCTCTACTTTCCTCTTTTCCTTTTGACACAGAAATATGTATGGACATTCATCTAACTTGATAAATAAAGTGTTGCTGCTGAAAGGCTTGGGAAAGTATACTTTATTTAAACACACTCAGCTTCATTGTTGCATCTTAAATTTTTTTTTTAAAGTCCTTCTGAGGATTGTGAAATCCGTTCAAAACAAATTAAAAAGAAAACATTTTCTGTGATTTCTTTATAGATTCTGGACAATCAGGAAGTCCAAGCCACAATGATCCTGCCAAGAATCCTCCAGGTAAATATGTGCTCCAAGACGTTTGCAATCTAACATTGTTGGAGAACAAAGGTACCACTGTATAGATAAACATCCCATGATTGGTCAGCTGCCTATTTTTCTCTGGCAGGCTGGTATGATCAGGACGAGATGTGATTCTGTGTAGGCCCTTCACAGGGGCAAATACTTCTATACGGGCGTCATCTGTATTTACCTAACCACCGCCATTTTAATTTTTGTTGGTGTTTTTTTGAAAAGTGAACGTATGTAGTTCAGGTGCTAAAAGTCCTTGGGGCTTAAAAAGCCGAAAAACCACTTCATCATTCTTTTAGAACACACAAGAAAAAGTAACAATTTCCCTACTCTTATTATAGTTTATCAACTCTCATTACTTTAAAAGGAGGGCTGTGGTGGTGGTTGGTTATGTGTTCAGTGAAGAATTCTTTGCCAACGAGTTTTTATTCCATAAAGTTTTTATTGGATTCCAAGAATCAGGAAATAATGAAAGTAGGACTTTTCCTTCAGTATAATATATGCCGAATATCCTCTTTATGTTTAGAAGTTGTTCCATATCTGAAAATGGGCTTTTATAACTTTGCTGTCTTCAGAGTTTTGTTGCTTCTAAACCTATTGACTTAGGAGCACTTTGTGGTTTTCCCTCATGACATAAAACTTGTGCAAAGAAGAATTTCTAATATTTCGTTATCAGAAGAATCTCATTCGTACCTGTAACTTTGGTAGAAGAGTGCTCTAAGAATAAACCAACAAAAACAAAACAAAATGAACACAAAAATGCAAACTCACCACACATGCCCTCTACCTCCCAAAATAACCTGATCTGGTTATTTTCATTGAAAATAAACCAAAACATTTTTGCAAGGAGATAATAAAAGTTTTCTCAGGTGAACTTAGTTTTAGGTCCTTAATTACTTGACCTGCTCTTCTTGCCATAGGGTTTTGGTACTGTGAGGTTGAACTATCTAAAGAACCCCAAACTGTAAAAAGTATTTCAGACCAGTCTTTAATTTTAAAATGATGTTAGGAAGATACAGTAAGTAAATATGCAAGTAGAAATACAAAGTCAAGGCAATATAGTTTTTCTTTCTGAGTCTTGCCTGTATTTTGTCCTTTATTTTTATCTTAGAAAAATTATATTTTCCCAACTACGTATTAACTTATTCTCTTTTGTGCAAAACCTTACTCTTTGGCGAAAGTAGCAGATACTTCAAAGATTCAGTTTTAATTAAATATAGATTGAAAAAGTATGCTAACTTTATTTGTCCCTACTTTTATCAAAATCATTCAAAATTAATACAGATTGATAACAAAATATGCAAAAACCAACAATTTTAAATGCAATTTCCAGTTAAATGTATTAATTTTTTGTGTTGGTGGGAGAGTAGAATCAAAAAGACTATTTCAAATGTAATAAGTTTTGTCAGAAATTTTCTGAAGTTGAGGGGTATGTAGGTGGTTCAGTTGGTTAAGCTTCTTCTGCCTTTGGCTCAGGTCATGATCCCAGGGGCCTGGGATTGAGCCCCACGTCGGGTTCTCTATTCAGCGGGATTCTGCTTCTCTTTTTCCCTGCCACTCCCCCTGCTTGTACTTTCTCTTTCTTTGTCAAATAAATAAATAAAATCTTTTAAAAAAAGAAAAATTTCTCTGAAGTTGAGAAAATTCCAATAGTTCATCCCTTTAACTTTACTAAGATTTCTTCTTTTTACTTGAGTAATGTTTTCCCTGTGTAGCATGATAACCCAAAGTGAATTGTGTCCAAACATTTTTTAAACGCTTCCTCACTCATTTTAGAAAGAATGGAGTGGGGGAAGGTAGTTAATAGGAAAGGAGTTATAAGTAGTGCAAGTCATTCAGACTGAACAAGGGATATGTTCTTTGCATTTGAAATTAATAAAGCTGTTATTGTTTGAAATGCATTTCTGGACATGTACAGAATTACACTCACTTAAAAATGTTCTGTACATAAGCTGAATGAATAATTGTTGAATAGTTATATAATGCCAGAATTTGATTTTTCAGCATTTGTCAAGAAGCTTGGTTAAATTTTTCTTTTGCTACATTCAGTGTAGTATCTCTTAATTCACCTGTCTGCGTATAATATGACAAAACAGAAATAATCAAGGTAGAATCCTTCTAATTATTTTCCTTCTTAAATTTTCCTTGGAAATCAAAACTTTGAGAACAATGTCTTAAAACTGGGATGTTATAGATCCTATTATGGTTATTGAAAATTGTATATGCAAAAATGGTACATCAATTACCAGTTTTTCAGTTAGAATATAATAAACCATATATAATATCAAAATTAAATGGAAAAAATTAGACTTTTATTTGATGATTCAGAAGCATGCCACCATTTTAACATATGTCACATATCATTGTATTATGGACTTAATCATAAAGATTGTTAAGGAATCCTATTTGATGAAACTTGAGAGTTTGTTCTGCAGTACCTTGAAATAAATCAAGCCACTAGGAATGTAGAATGGCTTCTAATTTGCAATGTGAAAAATCAGAACTTATTAAGGTTTTTGTTTTGCAGTCAATGGGAATAAATTATACATATTATTAAAAGCTCTTTTCATGGGGCACCTGGGTGGCTCAGTTGGTTAAGCGTCTGAGTCTTGATTTCGGCTCAGGTTATGATCTCAGGGTCATGAGATCAAGTCCCTCATCCGGCTCTGGGCTGAGTGTGGACCTACTTAGGATCATCTCCTTCTGTCCCTCCCCTGCTTGTATGCATGCTCTCTTTCTCACTCTCTCTCTCAAGAAAAAAAGAAAAGAAAAGAAAAAAAGCTCTTTTCTTGAATATAAGCGCATTTGGGATTTTAGGGTATAATTTATCTTTTGGAGGCTTTTTTCATTTCTGTGTTCTGGCTTTAGCGAAAATGTGAAATCCCTGAATTTTCAGATTCAGTATCTCAAAAAGGCACAATGCATTCATGGGAAAATTCGGTCTACTACCATAAACAAGGAGACAATCAAATCACTTTGCTGCTTGTATTGTTATAACAAAGGGAAGCTAAACATTGGGAAAAGATCACTCCGTGGGGTAACACTTTCTTACCACCAGTAGTTTTCCAAAGGGGGATGTGCAACCCATAGACATGGCTACCATCTATTTCCCAACAGCTTGGGAAGAGATAGTAAACATTCCAGCCCCTTTGGAGGTAGAAGCTCTGTAAAATCTGTTCCCCTGCCGTCAACATGATGGTGGATCCCATTCAGTCATTCTATAAGTACAGATGCATGTGTCTGCCCACAAATGGAACAACCCCTCTGGCTTGGCCTTTCTCCAGCATCAGACATGACTGCCGACATGGAGGCACATCCTTATTGATTCTGAAGAACTTCTGCAGGGAGACCTTAAAGCTCTTCCAACTAGTATGGATGTCTCCATAGAGGCCCTTAATTTTTAACTGGTGCTTCTTGATTGGGATTAGTACTTAGGGAGCAAACCAAGCAGAAGCAAACAAAAGCAAAAAACATTATTGGGAGGAGCAATATTTGATATTTGTTATTTTTAAAAACACTTTTGCAGTTTTTTGTTATTTTAAAAAGCAATGTTATAGTCTTTATTGCACCTCCTTATACTATTCGTGTTTAATATTTTGTTTTTATTCTTTGTTACATGGAGGGGATGGGCCATCGTCATCCTTTCAGGTATCTCAGGTGCTTTAAAATTCTGGTCGTGTCCAGAGATAAGGCATTGTTACTTTAGTCAAGAGACACTAGACCACTTCATTTTTTTCAAAGATTTTTATTTATTTATGTGACACAGACAGGGAGAGAGAGAGAGAGAGAGATCACAAATAGGCAGAGAGGCAGGCAGAGAGAGAGGGGGAAGCAGGCTCTCCGCTGAGCAGAGAGCCCAATGCGGGGCTCGATCCCAGGACCCTGAGATCATGACCCGAGCCGAAGGCAGAGGCTTTAACCCACTGAGCCACCCAGGTGCCCCCTTTTTAAAAAATGATACACATTTCCTTTGATTTTGATGGAGTCAGAAGTTATATGTTTATATTTAATTGCTTCTTTTTGAACATTAAATTAATCCCTTCTAAGCAATAAAAGTATTAATCCTCTCTCAACTATCACAAACAACTGTTTGGACCAAAGGAGAATAAACTGCTAATTTATGGATTTACATCCATCCTAATTTTATTTTCAATGATTAAAAACTCCACTGTCACTTTAAGGAAATGTGTGATTGAATTGCAGTTTTTTTGAAATTAGCTTTGACCTGCTCTATTGTTTTGTATCCCTACATTCCTTCAGCTATGATCTTTCAGATACCCCAATCTCAGTCACTTACCTAATGCTGGAGTGGTGAATATCCAAGAAAAACAAGGCGATCTAGAAGTTGGATTTTGCATTTGGGTCAGTTAGAAGCTGACACCTCATTTTGGAGTTTAGGAAGTCTGTAGTTATGTGGGGAGCTCTCTCTTGGATGCAAAGAAATGGTGAATTTTAGGGAGGTTTTTGCAAATTCTATGATGAAAACTTATGAAGCATTCTAATTACTATTCACCAGAGCTTTCTCAACTGGAATGACATGGACTTATCCTACTTTTCTTTTTTGAAAACATTCTGTAGAGTGCTTGTGCTGTTTTATGTGTTGATTTTTTGCATGTAGTCTGGCAAAACCCCTGGAAACCATTAGGATTATATATTGGGTGAATGTCAAATGAACTATCTTATATCCTCTCTGGAACAAAGATGGAACTAAATAAATAATTGAATAAATTATACAAGGAGTATCTATTAACTATAGCAATATTCTCATCTTGCATTAAAAAAATTCTTTATTATAAGTACAGATTAGTATAATATATAATATATTATATAATATGTAAATATATGTAATAAATATATTCCACATATCAGAGAAATCACATGACATCTGTCTTTCTCTGTCTTACTTCTTTCACTTAACATAATACCCTCAAGATCCATCCATGTTTTTGTAAACGGCAAGATATCATCCGTTTTTATGGGTGAATAATATTCCACGTGTGTGTGTGTGTGTGTGTGTGTGTGTGTGTGTGTGTGTGCACTCCATTTATAAACACACACCACATATATATTCTATTTATATATAAATAGACCACCACATTTTCTTTATCTTTCACCCATTGATGGAGACTTAGGTTAGTTTAATATCTTGGCTATTATAAATAATGCTGCAGTGAACATGAAGGTATATTTATCTTTTTAAATTAATGCTTCCAGTTCTTTGAACGAAAATCCAGAAGTGGAATTACTGGATCATGTAGAGTTATATTTTTAGTTTTTTTAAGGAAAGTCCTTCTCTTTTCCATAGTGGCTACACCAGTCTACATTCCCAGCAACAGTGCAGGAGAGTTCCATTTTTCCATAGTCTTGCCCAAACTTATTATTTCTAGTCTTTTTGGTAATAACCATTCCAACAGGTGGGACGTAATATCTCACTGTGGTTTTGATTTGCATTTCCCCGATGATTAATAATGTAGAACATTTATTTGTGAACCTGTTGGCCATCAGCATGTCTTTTTTGGAAAATGTCTATTTAGATCCTCTGCAAATTTTTTTAATCAGATTTTTTTCTAATGAATTGTATGAATTCTTTTTATATTTTAGATATTAGCTCCTTATCATATATATGATTTGCAAATATTTCTCCCATTCAGTAGGTTGCCCTTTCCTTCTCTTGAAAGTTTTCTTTCCTACGTAGAAACTTTTTAGATGGATGTAATCCCACTAGTCTATTTTTGCTTTTGCTTTTGGTATCAGATTCAAAAAATCATTGCCAAGACTGATGTCAGAGAGCTTACTGCCTATGTTTTCATCTAGAAGTTTTATGTTTCAAGCCTTACATTTGAGTTTTTAATCTATCTTGAAAGGTTAATTTTAGTGTATGGAGTAAATAATGGTCCAGTTTCATTCTTTTGCATGTGATGGTGCAGTTCCCAACACCATTTTTTGAAAAGACTGTCCTTTCTTCATTGTGTGTTCTTGGCTCCTTTGTCATAAATTAATTGACTATAAATGTATGAGTTTATTTCTAGGCTCCCTATTTTGTTCCATTGATTAGTGTGTGTGATTTTATACCAATACCACACTTTTTATTACTATAGCGTTGTAATATAGTTTGAAATCAAGGCATATGATGCCTTCAGCTTTGTTCTTTCTCAAGATTGTTTTGATTATTTGGACTCTTTTATGGTTCCGTACAAATCTTAGTACTGTTTATTCTATTTCTGTGAAAACTGCCATTGGATTTTTGATAATGATTGCATTGATTCTGTAGGTTACTTTGAGTAATATGAAGATGTTAACAATATTAATTCTTCCAATCCATGAGCATGGCATATTTTTCCATTTATTTGTGTCTTCATCTATATCTTTCATTAATATATTTTAGTTTTCAGTTCCAGGTCTTTCACTTCCTTGGTTAAATATTCCTAGGTATTTAAAAAAACTTTTTTGATGCAATGGTAAACAGAATGTTTTCTTTCTTTCTTTCTTTCTTTCTTTCTTTCTTCCTTCCTATCTTTCTTTCTTTTTCTTTCTTTCTTTCTTTCTTTCTTTCTTTCTTTCTTTCTTTCTTTCTCTTTCTTCCTTCCTTCCTTCCTTCTTTTCTTTTCTTTTCTTTTCTTTTCTTTTCTTTTCTTTTTCTTTTCTTTTCTTCTTTTCTTCTTTCTTTTGGAGTGGGAGAGGGGCAGAGAGAGAAAGGGAAGCCAAGAATCTTAAGCAGGTTCCATACCCAGCACAGAACCCAATATGGGGTTCGATCTTACAACCCTGAGATCATGACTTGAGCCGAAATCAAGAGTTAGACACTTAACGGACAGCCATTCAGTTTAAGAAAACTTAAGGATGTTGTCTTAATTTCTCTGATAGTTCATTATTAATGTACAGTAATACAACAGATTTTTGATGTTGCATCCTGCAACTTTACCGAATTTATTTGTTCTAACAGTTTTCTGATGGAGTCTTTAGGGTTTTCTATATATATAATATCAAGTCACCTACAAATAGTGACTGTTTTCTTTCTTTCATTTTTTCAATGTGGATGCCTTTTATTTCTTTTTCTTGCCTAACTCCTCTGGCCAGGACTTCTAATACTATGTTAAATAAAAATGGTAAGAGTAGGCATCCTTGTCTATTTCCTGATCTTAGAGGAAAAGCATTCAGGTTTTCACCATCAGGTATGATGTTATCTGTGGACTTTTCATATATGGCCTTTGTTATTTTGAGGTATGGTCCCTCTATGCCTATTTTGTTGAGAGTTTTTATCATAAATGGATGTTGAATTTTGTCACAAGCTTTTCTGCATCTGTTGAAATCATTAAATGACCTATAACCTTCATTTTGTTAATGTGGTATATCACATCAACTGATTTGCTGCTGTTGAACAATCCTTGCATCTCAGGGATAAATCCCACTTGATCATGGGATATGATCCTTTTAATGTATTGTTGAATTTGGTTTGCTAATATTTTGTTGAGGATTTTTGCATCTATGTTCACAGAAATATTGGTCTGTAATTTTCTTTTCCTGTGGCATCCTATTCTGGTTTCAGTGTCAGGGTAAAGCTGGCCTCATAAAATGAGTTTGGAAGAGTTCCTTCCTCTTTTATTTTTTTGGAACAATTTGAGAGGGATTATGTTAATTTTTTTTTTTTTTTTTTGGTACTGGTAGAATTCACCAGTGAAGCTGTTTGCCCTGGACTTTTTTTTTTCCTTGGGAGGTTTTTGATTACTTACTGTATCTCCTTATTAGTTATTGGTCTGTTTAGATTTTCTGTTTCATCATGGTTCATGGTAGGTTGTATGTTTCTATGAATGTATCCACTTTCTCTAGGGTTTTCAGTGTGTTAGCATGTAATTTTTTTTAGTAGTCTTTTATTATTTCTGTGGTATCAGTTGTAACATCTCCTTTTTCATATCTGAATTTATTTATTTGAGCCCTTTCTCTTGGTGAGTCTAGCTAAAGGTTTGCCAATTTCATCTTCTCAAAAAATAGCTCTTAATTTCATTTATTATTTCTGTTGTCTTTTTAGTTTCTGTTTCATTTATTTCTGCTCTCATCTTTGGTATTTCTTTCCTTCTGCTAACTTTGGGCTTTGTTTTTCTTTTTCTTGTTCCTTGAAGTGTAAAGATAGGTTGTTCATTTGAGACATTTCTTGTTTCTTGAGGTAGGCATTTATTGCCAAGAACTTCCCTTATAGAACTGCCTTTGCAGCATCCCATACATTTGATACATTTCATTTCCATTTTCATTTGCCTTAAGGTATTTTTGATTTCTCTTTTCATTTCTTCTTTGATCCGTAATAGTATATGTTTACTATAGTAATCTGCTGATCTTGTATTTAAGAAACTCTTTAAATCATAAAAATTTTGTAGTTGATGTCTCCTCAACTCTATTTTATAGGTACAGAGATTAAAGTCAACAGAGATTTATCATGAAACTAATGAAAACCAACTGAATAATTATTGATAAAATTAGTTTAGCACCCGTAGCTGTAGTTATCATCTATTGGAATCAGTAGGGCCCATATTTGCTTGACTTCTCTTTGTTTTGTTTTTTTTTTTAAACTTAGAATTTGGGACAAAATTTACTCTCTAGTAGTTATAGAAGTAATACAGCATTTTTCTTTATTTGCATGTGAAGACACATACTTTTCCTAGGCCCTGAAGGAGTTCATAGAGCATGTTTTATTTTAGAATATGATGTTCAAAGTCAAGGAAAAGAAAATTTACTCTGATTTTTAAAAATCATAGTTCATTTAATCCTCAGTTAATAAGTTCATACCCATTCATTCTCATATCCTCATTTATTGTAGCCAGAGGAATAAAAATTTTTATGGAGGAAAATGCACTATTTCATGATACTTAGAAGTAATTTTAAACTTTGGCATTAGACAATATGCAACTGACTATAAACAGGCTTTCTATTCATGGAAGTATAAATAGAAAGACATTAAAAGGATTGGTTAACTGTGGTAAGACTTGACATCTTAGGTAAACCTATTATGTAATTTTAGAATGAGGTCTGTGCAAGTCAGTGCAAAAATAAAGGGATTTTTTCTAACAGATTTTGTTTCAGAAAAAGTTTTCTTTTTTATCCTTTAATTTTTTTTTAAGACATCACGTTCAGTAAAGTTCTTAAATGTTCAAATTTAGGATAACATTCAGAGTAAAGGAGTAAAAGATTAAGAATGTGTTTTCTTGGCAAATTACTCTTAAAAAATGAGAAGGGCACATAGCCCTCAGCTCCTTATTTTTATAGGCTGCATATGGGTGCTCGTATATAACCCGTTCCTCAAAAATTGATCTACGTAGCACTTAGCACCATGCCCAGACTCTGCAATGGCTCTAGCCTGATCACTCCTAATATTAATTTGGGGGGAAATAGACAACTTAGGAATGTCTTATGAGGTAATGAAGGAGATTTCTCCATCTCTCCCCGATCACCTACCCTGTTAGACAGCAAGTAATATTGAGTGCCCACTAGTTGCTGAATTCAGAATTAAATATTACATTCTAGGAGACAGGGTGGAGGTTGAGTTAGCTCTAAATGAGTTGAGATAGCCATTTGCCTTAGGGGAGTTGGAAATGTACATCATTCTACACCAAGAACAATAAACATTCCAGAAATGGCTTTCTGTAGGTGGATTATTCAGTTATGGACATTTAATGAGCATCTATTGTATGCATGGCACTAGGCTAGATGATGCAGAAGGTAAAAGAGTAGATGGTTTTACAGTGGTTTTACATTACAAATGGAGCTTGCTTTCTGCAAACTTTTCTGTTCATTTAATACATGTGCTATTTTATATATGTGGTGAAGACTGATGTTACTCACCATGACAACTCAGTGTCATCGGAGTTCAAAGTTGTGAAATACTGTTTCCAGCCATTGTAGGGAGCATGGTGAAGTGGAAAGAACATGAACTTTGGAATTAAATTTTTCCACTGAATCAAGGCTCCATGTTTTACAATGATCATGGGGCCCATGAGGAGCACGAGCAAATCAGCCAACTTCTCTGGAACTCAGCACAATTATATCCACACCAGTTGTATGCATCAGATGGGGGGGGCATACTTGACAAGTAGCAGGTGCTTGATAAAAGTGAGGGCTTTTTTCATCCTACTTTTCTATATCATCCTACATCTTCTGGCTGGGTTGATCAAGAAGGCTTCCTACAGGAAGTATCATTTGCTGTGGATTCAAATAGAAATTCATTGATTTTTTTTTTTACATTGCGCTCCGCTAAACCTTTGAGGTGACATAGACAAAGTTACAGGTCAAGATAAGATCTGAGGCAAAGAAAGAGATATTTTCAAGTCTTTTGATGGGATAGGATGATAGTTTCTAGGTAGTCAATTTTGTCCTAAGGCTTTTGACATCAAAGGAAATGTGGTATGAAATTTTGTTACATAGTTTGTAGGAGTGACATGAGAAAGAGTGCAAATGTATCATTAGAGATTGCTTTTCCCTTGGCCACACTTTATATCTTGGTCCCTTATATTCACATCCTATAAATATTTTCCTCACTTGCCTTTTTATAGTGGTCCTACTTTCTGAAGCCACCAACTTTTCTGTCTCCATTGAAAGTTTTCTGTGTGCCTTACTTTTCCTGGCTGTCTGCAGATATCTCCTTTATTCTATTAACTCATTCCTGGCAACTTATTTCTTACTTAAAAAATGCATGTTCTGGCCCTCATTCAGCACCTCATTCAACTAAGAGTCCCATCTCTCTCTTCTTTCTCACGAAAAAGACTCTAAACTTCCTCCTTAACTTCTCTTGCAACTTGGCTTTTCATTAAATTCATGACCTTCATTAAATTCATGATTTTCATTAAAGTTCATGACTTTTTATGATCTGAGCCCAGTGGTTCTTTTCCATTCTATTTCTGCTTCCATGTTCTTAAGCATTTATTTGATTCAATTGACCATGCTCTACTTACAATGTTCACTTGCTTTTTTATAAGTTTTATTTTATTATAAGAATACTTAACATGAGATTTGCCCTCTTAAGAAATTTTTAAGTGAATATAGTTACAGTGTTGCACAATGGATCTCTAGGGCTTATTCATCTTGCTTAACTGAAACTTTACCCCTGTTGATTAGCAACTCCCCATTTCCCCTTCACCCCAACCCCTAGCAACCCCCTTTCCACTCTGATTGTATGAGGTTGACTACTTCAGATACCTCACATAGGTGGAATCATGAGGCATTTGTCTGTGACTGGTTTATTTCACTTAGCAGAGTATCTTCAATGTTTGTTCATTTGTTGCATATTGCAAAATTTGTTTTTAAAAGCTGACTAGCATTCCATTGTATGCATATACCATGCTTTCTTTATGCATTCATTTATTAATGGGCATCTAGGCTGTTTCCACATCTTGGCTATTGAGACTAATAGTGCTATGATGAATATGGGAGTGCAGACATCTCTTCAAGATCCTGGTTTTAGTTCTTTTGGATAAATACCCAAGAGTAGGATTGCTGGATCATACGGTAGTTTTATTTTTAATTTTTTTGAGGAATCCTCATACTGTGTTCTGTCGTGGCCTCCCCAGTTTGCATTCCCACCACCAGTGCGCAAGGATTCAGATTGTCCACATTTTCCTCAACACTTGCTGTCTTTTGTTTACTTGATAATAGCCATCCCAATAGGTGTGAAGTGATAACTCATTGTGATTTGTATTTGCATTCCCTGAGCCTTTTTTCTTCTCTTTATTTTATTTTAAGATTTATTTATTTATTTTAGAGAGAGAGCGTGCAAGTGAGCACACGTGTGTGAGCAGGGGGGAGGGGCAGACGGGCAGGGAGAGAGCAAATCCTCAAGCAGACTCTCCACTGAGCATGGAGCTGGGCCCGGGGCTCCATCCCATGACCCCAAGATCATGACCTGAGCCCAAATCAAGAGTTAGATGCTTAACGGATAAGCCCCCTGGGCGTCCCCTGAACACTTTCTCATATGCCAGTTGGCCATTTGTACATGTTCTTTCCAAAAAAGTCTATTCAAATCCTTAGCCCATTTTTAAATCAGGTGTGTAGTTGTGTTTGTTTTGTTTTGCTTTCAACCTGTAGGAGTTTCTTTTGTATTTTGGAGACGAACCCTTTCTCGGATATATGGTTTGCAGCTGTTTTCTCCCATTCCATAGGTCTTTGCGGGGCAGAAGCTTTAGTTTGATACAGTTTCACTTGTTTTTTGCTTTTGTTGCCTGTGCTTTTGAAAACAGGGCTTTTCCCTTGTAATCCAGGAACCATTATGTTTTCTGTCAGTTGCTTCTTCCCTTTACTTCACCAGATTTTTATCTTGAGCTCCCTGTGTGTTTTCGGTCCCCCTGTGACTTTAAATTCATTCACCTTTTGTTATTCTTAGATTCGCGCCTTTGGAACAGATCTCCCTTCTCAGGTTTCATGTGTCCCAACTGCTTTCTGGACACAGTTCCCTCTATGCCCCGTGGGTAGCTCAGATTTAACATTTCCAAAATTCAGTTCATTTTCTTTTCTCCCAGTCTCGAGGTCTTCTCCGTATGAGATAGCCTGGGGCCAGAGCCCTTGGTTAGAGTAGCGCCTTCCTCGGCAACTCCGTCCCTTAACCTCCTGTTACATCCCGTTACATTTATTTAAGCTCCAGACTTTATTTTTTGTCTGTAATTGTGCAAAAACCCTATACTTGCCTCCATTCTGTCCTTGTTCTGTCTTTCTCTAATCTTATGTATAAATACTTTTTATAAAACACAAATCTGACCTTCTGAAAAGGTCCCGATGCCTCGCTGCTTGTGACCCATCTTCTGTGTCATGGACTTAAATGCTATTCCGTATCGGATACCAAGTTCCATTCCTTTCCCTTTCTTTCTTGTGGTGGACTCTTTCCTCTGCCAGGACTGCTGTATCCATCCTACAAAGTCTTTTTTATCCTGTAGGTCCGCACTCTTCCATGCATCTTCTCAGATTTTCCCAGGCAGGGCCGGACACTTGTGTTTCTACTACGATTGCTGCTTTATGTTATACTTATATTTGCTTACACATCTCCCCCTTTCCAAGTAGACAGTCAAATTTTCTAAGTGAATAATCGACTACTGTAATCCAATATCTTTTTTTTTTTTTGCTTGACACACTCAAGAAAGCAGAGGATACCAGTGCTTATAACTCCGCTAATTCAACGCCTTCACTTGACTTACGAAAACGGGGCAAAAAGGGTGAGGGATTTGCCCACAGGTCCAATTAGTTATTGGCAAATGGAGGCTAAAGCTCACTTTTTTTCATGGATCAAAACCTTAAGACGGTAGTAATCCTACTATTTCATTAGTACTTTTTCCCTTGCCTCTCCTCCCTTGCACCTGATAAATAATATGATTGACTCGGGTACAAGGCCTCGTGAAAAAATGAAGTTTGGCCTCGTCTACGCTCGGCCTAAGTGGTTATGACCACGCAGAGAAAGAAATGAGAAATCTTGGTGTTGAGGTCCTTTAGCAGACTGAGTCACTCCCAGTGACTGCCACTTATGAGTCCCTGGAGGCAGCTGTCACAGCCGTAGCTGCTGGGACAAGGGGCAGTGGGCAGAGGGCAGAGGGGGAGCAGACGATGGAGGTGAATCTTGAGTGACCCTTGCCTCAGTGGGAATGAGCTTGGGGAGAGATGTGAGCAGAGTTCCTGAGGCTGTCGGGTCGGGGCACTGATGCAGGAAGGGAGAAGCTCTCTGCCAAGTTACTGCAGTTGCTAGAGCAGCCCTGTATCCCCCATCTTGCCTTCTGCTCCATCTTTTCTCGAGGTTCCCATGCTTTGCATTTGTACAGGTCAGGGGCCTGCTTGGTCCATAGTCACAAGGCTAGTTTAAACACAGCGAGTGCTCTATTCTCACAACACTCCGAGAGAAAGGACTAGCCGGGAGAGACACCATAGCTGGCTCGACTTTTGTTTTTCCTAGCTTTCTAACTGTATTGCAGGACCTTGTGGTATCTGCAATGATATAAAGTAAGTTAGAGGGCAAGTGAAATTTCAATATATTGATGTGGACTCTGACCTCATTGTGCACCTAGTTCCAGAGAATTTTTAGGGGGCCTTGCACCTGAATGGGTTGCAAATTGTTAAATTTTAAAAGATGTTGGGATACCATATTTTTCTTCCCTCGTTAAATATCTGGATTCCCTACAGGGAGGGTGCGGGTCCCCTTGTGAAAGGGGTGTTCATCTTGACTACCCTGAGCGAGGCTCTGAGTGCACCCACCACCCAAGGCTCATGACTCAAGTATCTCAGGTTCTTTTTACAAGGACTCCCTGCATCTCAAGTTTCCTCTCCATTTAAATTCTTGTCCCTCTCCATATTTACAAGGCCTGCTTTTGCAGCATATGGCCACAATTTAATAATGCAAAGCCTTTTCCTCCTCACAGCTGGAAAGCTGGAATTGTTCTATATTAGAGATAGAGTGGACTTGCTCCAGGCCAGTTAAAATCATTTGAACTCGGCAGAAGCTAAGTTTGCTGGACGTATTGTCCCATACAAAGGCACCCAGGGGACCTGACTTGCCTATTAGAGCATCATGCTTGGAAAGAGGGATTGATTGTATGGCTATATATTGCAAGCAGAATAAAATACGAAGCAGAGAGAAAGATATATGACTACCCAAGTTGTAATCTGTTTCGACCTTATAGAAGAAGAATGTGGTTTCAAGTTAGCAGGCAAAAATCCTACTGAAGTTTCATTTCTTTCTTTTTCTGCAACCATAAAATAGTGTCGAGGTGTCAAGCAATTTCAGCAAGTACTTTTGCATGGCAATTTGAGTCTTCTTGACTTTTGCGTAATGCCATGGAAGGTAGAAGAATTTAAGAAAGCAATCAGGTTTTGGTTTTCAATGTTGTTATAAATCTTTTGGGCTCCTTTGACTTGTTTGCTGGTCTTTGGGGACCGTGCAGTCTTTTATTTTATTTTACATAATAGAGCTAAGAACATACTCCTCTTTTCACGGAAGTATTTCTGATTCTTGAGCCCAACAGAGAGGTTCCCTTTCCCACTCCTCCTCAGTCCATCCCTGAAGCATGCTCAGTCCCCGGGGCATTCAGGAGGAAGAGTGCAAAAAAACGACTTGGCTTGCCCATTTGATCTTATCATCATTAAAATATCACATGCACTTTTTAATGAAACAAACAGGGACACAATAGAGTTCCTTTTTTCATAAAGTACATGGTTTTATTTATTTGAAATGTCTAGAATAGGCAAATCCATAAAGACAAAGTACATTAGTGGTTGCGAGGAGCTTGGAGTTGTGGGAAATGGGTACGTGACCGCTAATGGGTATGGGTTTTTTTTGTGAGGTGATGAAAATGTTCTGGAATTAGGTGATGGTTGTACAACTCTCTGAATATACCCCAAACCACTGAATTGTACACTTTAAAATTGTATGTGGTAGGGATAGGGTGGATGGGTTATGGACATTGGGGAGGGTTTGTGCTTTGGTGAGTGTTGTGAAAGATGTAAGCCTGATGATTCACAGACCTGTACCCCTTGGGCAAAGAATAAAAATAAAATTAAAAAAAATTGTATGTGAATTATATCTCAATAAAGCTGTAGTTTTTTGTTTGTTCAAAGTGTTTATGAGCCACTAGTAAAAAAGGCTTTGGAACTCAAGGCTAGGAGAGACATTTGGGGGTTCTTAACCCAGGAATCAGGGACCTCAAAGGATCAAGGAAGAAGCTCCGGGGAGCCGCAGCATAAGTAAGTCAAATGGCAGATGGTAGAGGTTTTGTACAACTGCGTTTCTCTGGGCTGCATTGTATCACTTCGAGGTCCCTTATTCTGGTAAAGTATGGATGACAAGTGACATGTTGTATTAAAAGATACTGGCTCCATTCATTGTTTATTTCGAGGCACTATTTTTTTTTCATGTACTGGATTTTTAGTTTCAAAATTTGGTATTTTGGATTGCAGTCATTTTCTGAATTGAACTACTTTCATTGCAGAACAATGCTTTCTAAGTACATAAGCACGGAATAGAAGAATGTCTTCTTCATCAGGACAAATAAAGCATTCTGCTATTTTATACTTAATATGTCCTCGCCGATATCCAGAAAGAGCTCACATAAATTACTTTACTTTGCATAGTGTTGGCAGGTGAAGAAGGGATTATCTACAAGTTTTTGAGAGAACATGTAGATAGAGGAGCAGAGGGATGAGGAAAGGCCACTGGTGGGCTTACTCTTACAGCAGATGAGGAAGGCAAGATAGTTTAAAAAGAAGATAGTTGGTGCTAAATCTTAATGTTTTGTGATTCTCTTAAATATATTTACAGTTTGTCCTTTTAACTAGAGCACCTAGATTATTGTAGTGATTTTCCTAATCTCTGTAGCTCATATTTTTGCATCGGGTCTTAATCCTTGTGAAAATCCATTATAGGCTCATGGTGATTTCCATAATGTGCAAATCTGATTATTATACTCCCCTTCATATATGCTTCAAAAATTTCCACTCTAGGCTAAGCCTAATCTTTAGCATGGCATCTAATCCAGCCCTTTATGATATGGTCCCGAATGTTCCTTTCACTGCACACATGGACCTTGCATTTAGCCTTAGCCATGTTGTTTGTGTCTCTATCTGTGTGGTTTGTTTCCCTAGAATGTCTGTACTTCCTCGGCACCTCATCAGTGAGACGTCTCCAGGCCCTCCCTTTAGTACAGTTTACAATAATAGCATTTATTGCATTTTTTACCGCTATATTTTTGTCTGTTTCCCTGAGCAGATTCTGGACACCTTCAGGTGAGAATTGTAGTCTTCTATTTATACATTTAACATCTAAGGCAAATACCTGGCCAGAGAAAATGTTCAGCAGTGTTTAGAATCTATGAAATGGAGGCTTAGACCTGAGCCAGCTTGACCAGAGCCAGGAAAGGCCTGGTGATTCATAGAGACAGTGACAGTGGGCCTCTTCTGCCTTGTGGACACACCACACCTCAGACTTGACTATTTGGGGACATTACAAACTCCTAACTTTGTGTGGCATGGCCTGAAGAATTTCGTAGGGATGTATCAGACTGAGAATTGTAGTACCCCAATACAATTTCTGATTCAGAAATACCAGTCTCAGACGAATCGAATGTTTCTTCTCACCATCTGATGAATTGTGAAGAAGGCCTTCTTGCTATTTTTATGCTTTTGCTTAGTGAGTGTACTTTAATGGTGTTAGAGTTTACGTAATCATGAATGAGGGAATAGGTAAGATCTTTATAGAAGTTGCAAAAAATATGTGACTGCTTAAATGGAATGTTTTGGACTCATTTGTGATTTGTGTGTGTGTGATGTGGAAATATTGTTACTTTGAAAATTTGAAAACCACTGTATATAGATCACTTGCTCAAGAAGGTCATTTTTTCTTTATTGAGGTATAATTGATATGCAATATATTATATAACTATAGTGCATAGAGATCTATACACAAACACACACACACAAAAGCGAAGAAAAGGGAAAGAATATATATTATATGTAAATATGTATCACCATAATCAAGATGATGAGCATTTCCATCAATCTCAGGAGTTTCCTCTGACCACTTTATAGTCTATTCCTTTCTCTACCCCCATCCTTAGATGACCTCTGATCTGCTTTATATCACTCTAGATGACTTTACATTTCTAGAATTTTATGTAAATGTACCCTTTGTATAAATGTATCCTTTTTTGGTCTGGCTTCTTTAATCTAGAATAAACTTTGATTTATCCATGTGATTACGTTTGTCAATGATTTATTTGTTTTTATTGCTGAGTAGTATTCCATTATATAAATATACCACATGTGGTGTGACATAAGGGTTGATTTGATATCCTTTTTAAAGGTTGATATCCTTTTTTAAAAAAATATGGATATCCAGTTAATCCATTTGTTTAAGAGACATTTTTTTTTCCTCCACTGAGTTGCATAGCTATTTATCCAATAGCAACAATGGTACATTTATCTGTCTATTTCTGGTCCATGCCATTGATATATGTGCTTTATCTTTTACCAGCATCAAAGTACTTTTTTTGATTTCTATAACTTTTTGATAAGTATTTATAATAAGTTCTTAAAAGCTATGCTTTAGATCCTTTGTATTTTCATATAAATAAGGTCAGCTTGACAAATTCTACAAAAACAAACAAACAAACACTGCTAGAACTTTGAGAATAGTGAGATTTAAAACTAGGTCTTTTTCGGCATACAGCAAAATAATTATCATTAGCTATCTAATATAATGTCCACATTACTTGCTTAACTTCTGATCCAGTTTCTCCCAGTTCGTCACTAAAATTTCTATAAGGATATGTAAAACTGTAACTTTTGCTAAGGACACTAAAACTAAGACTGAAGGATAACCTTTAGCTAGAATCCTGAGGCTTGTCTTATAATTTATATGAACTGTGTAGTTAGACTAAATTTAAAAATGATAATTTTCCTACCTTATATCTTACAAAAGATAGCAGTGTTAGTTCCTCAAGAAATTGTGGACATTTAAGTCTGATTCTTGCCTACTGTCATTCCCCTAGTTTCAGAGATTTTTCTGTATTAGTTTAAAATGCTGTAAACCCAGAGAACAGGATTAGGAAATGTGGAATGAAGAGGAAGTAAAGAGAAAGAGTGTGGGAAGACATCTAGCAATCTGCTTCTACTTCCTTATGTATGTATGGAAATCCTTAAAAATTTTTTCACCCTGTGCTGGTCTAACTCTTTCATACTATAGAGAAGACCCTTTGAAATCTGGTCCCATCTGTCCTTCCAGAGCCACATGTTATAGAAAGTGAGGGTTTTCATGTACTTACCTGGTAGGACCTTTCGTGGTTAGGTGGTGGGGTGAGAAGAGGCTTACGAGATGAAGGACCAGTAGTCAATGGGGATTGGTTAGGAGCTGCGCTTACTGACTTTGACTAACCCTGTTATTAGTACTGTGATACTGCCATTACCAATAAGCATTTATGGAACTCGAAGCACTTTATATGCTCTTTCTTATTTAATCTTCATCTCAAATCTTTGAGTTCGGTATTATTATTATTCCCATTTTACAAATGGGAATGGTGGGGGTGGGTAGAGTGTTGAAGTATTTTTTTAAAGTCATTAATAAAAAAAGGTGCAAACCTGGAAATGAGCAAGCTAGAGTTTAAAGCAGTCAGCATGGGGTGCCTAGGTGGCTTAGTTGGTTAAGCCTCTGCCTTCAGCTCAGGCCCTGATTCCAGGGTTGTGGGATTGAGTCCCACATCAGGCTCAGCGGGGAGCCTGCTTCTCCCTCTGCCTGCTGTTTCCCCCTGATTGTGCTCTCTCTCTCTGTCAAAAAAATAAAGTCTTAAAAAATAAATAAAGTGCGGGCGCCTGGGTGGCTCAGTGGGTTAAAGCCTCTGCTTTCGGCCCAGGTCATGATCTCAGGGTCCTGGGATCGAGGCCCACATCGGGCTCTCTGCTCCGCAGGGAGCCTGCTTCCCCCTCTCTCTCTCTGCCTGCCTCTCTGCCTCCTTGTGATCTCTCTCCCACTGTGAAATAAATAAATAAAATCTTAAAAAAATAAATAAATAAATAAATAAATAAATAAATAAATAAAGTGCTTAGCATAGAACCTTTTTTGTAACATAATTAACACTCAATAAATGATAACAGTATAATATTACTATTATCATCATTACTGTTATTATTTATTTATATTAAAGTTAGGTAATTTATTTAAAGTTTATAGCTAGTAAGTGATAAGACAGGAATTCGAATCCAATTATGTAAATTCTAGAGCCCTCATCTCAGCCTATATTGAAACCTTTACTTACTGTAAGCCAAGGGAAAGCCATTTACTTTTCTGAGGCCAGACCCCAAATCTCTGTAGACTACCCTCTGAGTAAAAGGAAAACAATCGGAAGAGTATGTCCTTGATAAGAAAATAGTGAAGAACATGGGGAAAGGTACATCATCAAGAGGAACCTATCTTTGAAAATGAAGCACAGAAGAAAACTTCGGTGAAAACGACCTGTTTAGTTAGAAGAAAGGACTTACATGGAGAAGTGAAAAGATAAAAGACTAGCTTCGAGGAGAGTGCCATATGAGATAAGCAGAAATAACAAGAAGTTGCTTTTATGTAATTAAAGCCTGCATTTGAAGGGACAAGAAACAGAACTGATATTGTGGAAATAATCCCTGATACGGAGGACAAAAAAACTTGAGATATTTGCTCCAAAAGCAGAAGAAAAGAGCAGAGAGGTTAAAATGATGAGAAAAAGGTTTATGGTGGGAGAATAGAAAATTGAGTATTAATTTAGGTGTTCTCAGTGAGAAAGCAGAGCATTTAGAAAAGCAATAGAATCAAAGGCAAATTAAGAACACTTTAATGAGCTAAAAATGATAAATATTTAGATCAAAAGGGCTAACTATATTTAGCCAACAGTAAAGTATCTAAATATATCCTATGGAAGTTTTTGTATTTTGTGGATGAAAAAGAGAATCTTGTAATCATCCTGGAGGAAAAACAAATTACCTGTACTTTTTTTTTTCCTTTTTGGTCAACATTAAGTAACAGAAGAGTTGGGGGATTAGAATTAAGGTGAATTACTTAGAATTATTATGAAACTTCTTTTATGTTTGGAGAATTTTCTCTGTAGTCAAAGTGATGGAAATATATTCTTTATTATTTGTGATCTCAGGAAATGAATCTTTTATTTTCTTTGTAAAATTTTTTTCTTGAAAACCTACACCAATTAACAAAGTGATACACCAAAATAAAATAATTTAGGAACAGGAAGCTCTCATATCTATACCTATAGGTATAAATACAGCTATAGATATAGACTAATAATGAGAATATTAAAAAGAATTACACTTAAGTAATTAATATGAATAAGATTACAGACATAAATGCTGGTGTAGAAATGTAATTCTTGAAGATATATAGACAAGAATTTATTACCAATGTAAAAAAGTAATTCTTGAATATAAATAAGAATTTACTAACAATTATGAGTCCCAAATTCTAGATTATGATTTTTTAATTGTCATGAAATACACATAAAATAAAATTTACCATCTTAATCATTCAAAAATGTACAGTTCAGTACTGTTAAGTTTATTTACATTTTTGTACAATTTCCAGAACTTTCTCATCTTGCAAAACTGAAACTCTGTACCCAGTGAATAATAACTCATCATTCCCCCTTCTCCCACCCCTTGGCATCCACCTTTCTACTTTGTTTCTATGAGTTTGACTACTCTAGATACCTAGTCTAAGTGAAATCATACAGTATTTGTCTTTGCGACTGTTTATTTACAGATTACATTTTTAAGGACTGAAAAGAGGAAAAGGCTTGAGGAGGTTAGTACCTAGGATTGGCAGACTAGTTTTCTTCTTTTAGGATAACTTGTTGGGTTTTGCTAAACAGTTTGTTACTTGTTTTTATCATGGATTTTGCTTAGATTTGTTATTAGGAAAGCCTGCTTTTCTTGTTGGTGTCAAGTGCATTTTTGACATCACTTGATAAGTTCGTGTGTCTTTCCTTTTCTTTTTTCTCTATCGTATTGATAGATTTTTCTAACAGTGAACTGCACTCAGTCATGGAATAAAACCCTAATGATAATGGTGTATTGTTCTTTCAATAACATTGCTATGTATTCAATTCAAATATGTGAATCGAATATATTCAATTTTATTTAGCATCCTTGAAGTTGGATTTATGTGTATGCTTGGTCTTTGGTTATTTTGTTTGCTTGCTTTGATTTAATGAGGGAGGTTGCAAATTTATTATTTAAGTTCTAATAATAGTAGAATGGTCTAATAAAGGCTCAAAAGGGAACTTTCTTCATAAGGGAATTTGTCATCATTTGCTAAAGTCTGGGAGAGTGTAAAAATCACTGGACTTTAAAGGCTAGGTAAAAGATAAAATCCAGGAGCGCCTGGATGGCTCAGTGGGTTAAGCCTCTGCCTTCGGCTCAGGTCATGACCTCAGGATCCTGGGATCGAGCCTCACATCGGGCTCTCTGCTCAGCAGGGAGCCTGCTTCCCCCTCTCTCTGCCTGCCTCTCTGCCTACTTGTGATCTCTCTCTCTGTGTCAAATAAATAAATAAAATCTAAAAAAAAAAAGATAAAATCCAGCTGTGCGCCCATCTCTACCTGTTGCCATTCTGAAGGCGGTTATTAAATCACCTTTTAATCCTCTTCTAGGGTTTTCAAATTCTAACGTGCATACGAGTCATCATGGCAGTCTTGTTAAGCTCCAGATTCTGATTCTGAGAGTCTGGGCTTGACCCTGAACTCCTCTGTGCTTAACAAGCTCCCCAGTTATGCCCAGTACTGTTGGTTGTGGGACCACAGTTTGAACAGCAAGATGCTAACACAGTGGTTCCCAGACTTTGCTGCACATTTGAATCACCAGGGGAACTTTTGGAACATCTTCACGTCTAGGACACATCCATACCAATTAAATCAGAATAGCCGAGGGTAGAAGCCAAGCATAAGTTGTTTTTCAAGAACCCCAGGTGGTTCCAATGATCAGCAAATTTTGGGAACCACTGCACTAAGGGTAATTGGTCTATTCAGGTTTCCACTTTGCTCAATTTTGGTTACTTTTATTTTAGTAAGTAATTGCCCATTTAAGTTTTCAAAGTTGTGGTCAGTAAGTTGCATGTGTTATTCTCTTATAATTTTTTAAACATATTTGGTTTCTATGGTTATGTTTCCCTTCTATTCTTGTATATTTTCGCTTTTTCTTTTCTTCCTTACTGAGGTTTGCAAATGATTTTTCTGTTTTGCTGGTCTTCTCAGAAAATCATCTTTCCTTTTATTCTTTTGTTTTAAATACTTCTTTTCCTATTTTATTGATTTAAGCTTCTGTCTTTAATTCCCTTTTTAATTTTTCTTGGGTTGTTTTGCTGTTCTTTCTATCTTTATGGTAAAGTAATTTTGCCTTTTGTCTTTTTCTTGTCATGGCTTTCTAGATAGTTCATAATTTTTCTTTTGATGGTCTGTTTGATCC
Organism: Ailurus styani; assembly: GCA_002007465.1. Taxonomy (NCBI): domain Eukaryota; kingdom Metazoa; phylum Chordata; class Mammalia; order Carnivora; family Ailuridae; genus Ailurus; species Ailurus styani. The sequence goes on from LNAC01000975.1 coordinate 334,590, forward strand.
ATGGCTTATTTTCTTAATTTTTAGGTAGTTCAGAAAATTTGGTCACTTTTTGTTTTTTACTTTTAGTCTTATTTACCAAAGATGACATAGTAATAACAGTTTTCTCTTTGGTCAAGAACATGATCAGTTTTTATAGAATTTCTGTGAATGTGCTAACAAAGTACACTTTGTATTTGAATGATATAAAATTAGTCATTGTCTAATAGTCATATCCAATTCTAAAAGAGAATGTATTCAAAATTCTTACTACAATTGTATTTTTATAAAATTTCTTGTATTTTAATAATTTTTGTTTTATGCATTCTGCACAATATTGTTTGGTGTATATATAGTTTTATGATTTATCCTCTTTATTATATATACCTTTTTATCCATTTATAGTGTTATCTCATTTATTGCTATTCATCTTAAATTCTCTTGACTACCACTAACTGACACTGCTTGCTTTTGGTTTGAATTTGCCTAATTTCCCTTCGCGCATCATTTTATTTCAACTTTTTATTCTTGTTGTCATTTTGTCTTCAATGTGTTCTTTAAAAATAGCTGAATTTTATTTGCTTCAGTTGATCTAATGTTCTTTATGGGCTAATTCAACCCACTTACCTGTACTGTAATGGGATATGCTTAATTTTATTTGTTCTCTTTAACTTATATTATTTATTTATACATCTTACGTTCTTAGTTTTATTGTCTTGATTAAGTTGATAATCACTGTGTTTTGGTTTCTCTTTGTTAATTTGGAAGTTCTACCTTCCTTTCCCCTGCTCTTAAAATGAAATCTCTCTCTTTGTTATTATTTGAAAACAATTACAGTTTTCATATTAACTCATAGGTACTCTGATTATCATCTCTATTGTAGTAAAGTGTGAAGCGTGGAAGAGTTGCTCAATCTGCCTTAGGTTTACATAGTAAGTGCCAGAGCTGATCCTTTAGTATACTTAACATAATTTAATATAATTTTATTAATTATATTTTAATATATTAATTACGGTAAAAGATAATTTAATTTTAATTTAATGTACTATACTGTAAAAATAAGCACTTAGTAAACCATGAAGTGTCTATACTAATGCATTTAAAAATATGATTTTCTTGGATAATATATAATAAAATTGCCTCAAGACCAGAAAACAAGAGTAGAGCAAATTCATGAAACACTCAGAGTGTTCTAAGAATCTTCTCTGAAACAGATTATGAGAAGGTAGTTTTGCCAGTGAGTTTTTCCAGACTTTCACGAACTTTCCATATTTTTTTAAAATAAAAAATGGCTGTCATCCAATTTTATGAAGCATGTATGTAACTCTAGGGTAAAAACTTCACAAATGAAACAAAGATCCCCAGGAAAGTATACCATGTACATAGAGAGAAATCAGAAGAAACTGTTAGTAAACCAATTTAGCAGTAAATTAAAAGAGCTACTTTGTGTGGATAAGCAGAGATAATTTAACCTAAGAATTCAGTAATCTGTAATAGTAAACACTACAAGGAAATTTAGAAAGGATTCCAAAAAAGCATTTAATGGTATTCAATAACCATTCTGATCAGAACACTTTTAAAGATTTTTTTTTATTATTTATTTATTTGACGCAGAGAGAGAGATCAGATCACAAGTAGGCAGAGAGGCAGGCAGAGAGGCAGGAGGAAGCAGGCTCCCCGCTGAGCAGAGAGCCCGATGCGGGCCTCGATCCCAGGACCCTGAGATCACGACCTGAGCCGAAAGCAGAGGCTTTAACCCACTGAGCCACCCAGGCGCCCCTGATCAGAACACTTTTAAAAATCTGAAAGAACTAGGAATAAGTGAACATATAAAATGATAAGAAAAAAATCAACTATTAAGTATTAGGAATAAAATATTCCTGATAGCACAATTCCTATTTTACATATTTTTGTGCATAAATATCTGAAAAAAATCTAGCTTTATTATAATTAAATGAAAATTATGACATTATTGTAATGATGTCTTTTCTCTATCAACTTGCTACAATTAAAACAAGTCCCTATTATGACGAATATGTAATTGTCGCAGCAGGGTGGTGACATGGACACGCTCATTCTGCCCGAGGGAGAAGAAATTGGCAAAAATCTTTATGGAAAGCAGCTTGACAGTTTTTAACCAAGAGTTTTAAAAGAGTTTATGTCCCTTTGACCCAGCAATTCCACTTCTGGGAACTCCAGCCTAAGGAAATCATGAGAATCGCTGACAAAGATTTGTGTATGAGGATGTTAATGGCGGTTCTGTTTATAATATTTTAAAAAATGGGAAATAACCTAAAATGCCAAAAAAAGGAGAATGGTCAAGTAAAATATAGCCATGCAGTGTAATATTATACAGACATTAAAATCATGCTTTTGAAAAACTATTGAATCTAGAGGAAAAGATACAATGTGAATTAGAAAAAAAAACAGGATACAAATTCATTTAAATTTGATCTCTGTTTTTAAAAATACATATATTTATGTAGTACATATATGCAGTTAAAAGTTTAATGGACTGGAAGGAAATACTAAAAAACAAATAACATTAATAAAGTACTATCAGAGCATGTTAAAATCAGAAAATTGCTGTCCTTCTGCTAAATCACTTAAATCACCAACAGGGACATTTCATAGTGAAGGATAAACTTAAATCTAAATTAATACTGGAATGTGAACCTTGGCTATAGGCTGAGGGTCAGTCTCTGCGCAGAGAAGCATTATCTTTGTAATGATTAGTCTGTCTATTTCATCATCCCACTTTTCATTCTTAACCGTGGACAGTGCAGATCAGTCGAGAAAGTACAGATAAAGCCATGCCTTACAACACCACTACCAGAAAACCCCCAGTAGGTTATTGGTGGTATCTGAAGTTAAGTAAAGATTGGCAAAGAGCTAGTGTAAAATAATCTTATCTTTTCCCCCTTTGCATCCATAAACAAAAGGATTTAGGCGTCTTTTACACTCTGAGGAAGGAAGGAAGTGAACAATTGGAATCCTGAGGCTGGAAAATGCCTGCAAGATACCTAGGGGTCCTGTTCTTTCTCCAAATGAGCAAGCAATGCAAGAAAACGAACAGATAAAGGGCCATGTAAAAAAGTGGAACCTGGGGCGGGGGGGTGCGCCTGGGTGGCTCAGTGGGTTAAGGGTCTGCCTTCAGCTCAGGTCATGATCTCAGGGTCCAGGGATGGAGCTGGGGCTTTGGGCTCCCTGCTCAGCAGGGAGTTTGCTTCTCCCTTTCCCTCTGCCCCTCCTTCCCACACGTGTGCATGCGTGCTCCCACTCTCAAATAAATAAATAAAATCTTAAAAAAAAAAAAAGTGGAACCTGAGCATTGCAGTGAGCTTCAGAGGTGCTCTTAATTCAGTTTCCTACCCAAAGTGAGAATTCTTAAATCTAATGGGGGGATCCTTTACTGCCTCTGGGAAACCCCCTACCTCTGTAGACACAAATTTCCTCATCTGCAAAATGGGAATGCTTGCATGACAACTGGTAGGATAATTAGGATCATTATGTGAATGAAGGCCTTTGAAGATCTTAGAGCAGTAGCTTGGCCTGTGTTGGCTGTTACCACCTTTGCAAGGTTTCCCATTCCCTTCTAGGATTTTTCTTATTGGATGACAAATCTGGTTATTGAGCCAAAAAACAGTTCCTGGAACTACGCAGAAGAAGTCTTATCCAACATCTACATTAACAGTCCTTCTAATACTTGAAGACAGCTTTCATGAATTTAATAACTGCTTTCTGTGGTTTTTTCTTTTTTAATTTCAAGAATAGAACACAGTAGACTATAAAAATGAGCGTTATCAGTTTTCCTTTGGATTTTCTATGTAAATGTTGTTTAACATTCAAATGGAGCTGATTATAATTTGAGATATTAACAGTTAGATATGCCATTGTGTCCCTTTGTTATTGTTTGTAAAGGAGGTTAAACACTATATTAACTTCTGAGTAGTGATTTATTGTTGCTTTTGTTAGAGAAAAATAAAAAAAGAAGTAAAATAATATAATTTGATATTGCCTTTGAGAATCTTCAGTTTGCAGAGGTCTTTATTTCCTACTCAATTTTATTTTTTAAAAAGCATTACATGTAGTGTAAATACAGCATCACATAAATGCCGAGTTGTTCTTTGCTTCTTGGCTTAAGCTGTTGTGTAATATTGCTCTGTAACCATTAAGCAGCTGCTCTGCCTCAGAGATGCTCATATTTCCTTTGGTAGATGAAGGGAATTTACTATATGAATGTCTCCAAATTGCTTTAAAATTGTTGGTCTTTGTATCAGCTATTCGGATTCACCGTGGTCTATGTAACCCATGAAAACCGTGTTTCTGGAAGGCCCCAGCAGCCTGGAGGTTACAGATGGGGTTATGTTAATGGTAATAACCTGCATTTTGCTGAGTCTCATCCTCTGTACATTCACAGGGCTCCTGACACTGCGCAATTCTCCCCAGTGATTTTGCCAACATCCTTATGCGTTGTTTTTTGTATGCTATTAGCTATCCGAGCCCTCTGTCCTACACTATTTCTTTCCTTTGCCCTCCTCACCGCAGGGAATGCCTGTCCATTGTAAGGCTGTGCTGTGTGCAAAGATGAATGGAGGAGGCAGCAGTTGGCTTCGGGTACTTCTCCCAGGTTACCCAATTCCCTGATTCCTCCCAGCCCCCACTCCCATAAGGTCATGTGGGGGTTGGTGCATTACTGCTCATATAGGGAACCTTCCTTTCAGTGAAGTCTCACTATGCTCCATGCAGGACTGGAGCCCAGTGGGACCTGTGGGTGTTGCACCTCATCTAGCAGGTGCCAAAAGCAGTTCTTACTTATTTCCAGTGCCTTTCATAGTTTCAGCAAAATAACTCTTTCAGGTTTCCTTGTAGATTCACATTCCTTGGAACTCGAAGTGGGGGATGAAGAAACACCCTGCTCCGTTCTGAATTGCTTTCCCTTTTCGATGAGATAGTCATTGTATTTGGCTGTGTGTGACTGCCTGTCTTCCGCTAGTAGGATTAGTTTGAGGGGGCTCATCCCACCCGTATGATTCGGGTCCTGACGTCTACACACCATTCTCTCTTCATGGGTATGACGAAGAAGCAGATGGAGCCCTGACTACTCACTGGAGTAATAAGGAAATGAACCTCAGATGATATCTACATATTGAAATGTTGTTAAGTATGACACATTTCACTTATATAAATATATTGAAATGTTCCCCAGTCACTCATTCATCTATTTATTTTACAAATATTTTTTAACTCGACTCTTTAAACACTTCTAGTTTCTTGGTAGTTACTTTGTACTAAATGCCTAAAGTTGTACACTAGTATGTAACAAAGTCAGAGATATGCTCTGACTCTAATCATCATTCTTTCCCATTGTACCCAAAAGCCTAAAGAAACCCCTCAGCAGATAAGTTCCAGGGAGTAACAAGAGTCAGTATAATTATCCTTCAACCTTAAGCCATCTATACCTCCATTGTTATGCAGTTACTAAGATGCTTATTTAGGACCCTGTTCCAAAAGGTTAAAACCTAAAATTTTGTTTTGTCACCATTGATTTAGTAGTTACTGTATATATAGGCACTGAGTTAGTTGTTAAGGGAGATTCAGAGATGAATAAAACCCAGGCACTCTCCCAGATAAAGGAGCTGATAGTCCCATAAGAACCACAAGACTCAAAAACAGATATCCTGGACGTTTGAATATGTAAAGTGATGTAAATAAGTTCAAACGAGGTGCTCTGTGAATTCAGAAGGAAGACATGATTTCTGATGGGCCCAGGGATTGGGAAAGGAGGGTAGAGGAACGGGTTTCAGAATGGATGGGGGTTGAGTGGGACATTGCAGGATGAGAACAGGGTATGTAGAGAGAGAGCCGTCTGATCGGGGGAGCTAACTGCATGAGAAAGGTAGGAGGACAGACATTTACAGAGTCCAGTTGGGTGAGGACAAATAAATCTTGTCTGATGGGGAGCACCTGGGTGGCTCAGTCGGTTAAGTCGCTGCCTTCGCCTCAGGTATGATCCCAAGGTCCTGGGATTGAGCTCCACACCTGAGCTCCCTGCTCAGCGGAGATCCTGCTTCTCCCTCTCCCTCTGCCTGCCCCTCTGCCTACGTGTGTACTCTCTAACTCTCTGTCAAACAAATAAATGAAATCTTTAAGAAAAAAAAATCTTGTCTGATTGGTTAAGTATATGAGCTGCCATTAAGATAAATAAGGTCTTCATATTTAATGTATTTGCCAAATATAAAATGTTATGTTTACTGTTTATATAAAGTATAATTTCTTATACTTTACAAAGATGTGTGTTGCATTTGTTGTTGTTTTACACAATAATAACCTACCGTGGTTCAGAAAATTGAAAGTATCTTTCCCCCAACCACACAAAGGGACTCAATGTCCTTTTTTTGTCTCCATGGCTTTAAGTACCTTGTACAGTGTAGACTACCTAAAAGTTTCTCAATAATCACTGAAACTAATTCAACTTGGTGAAAAATTAAGTTGCTCAAGAAGTAGGAGTTTCCTAAAATACAGGTACATCAAATGGGGACATTTCATCATTACCCTCTTAAAAATGTATATTTTTTTCAAAGTAATACTTAATATGATACCTAAGTTTTATCACTAGCTGAGACCCCATAATTCCTCCACACTCTTTCTTTTGTTCTGTTTCTTTTTTTTTTTTTTTTAAGATTTTATTTATTTCACAGAGGGAGAGAGATCACAAGGAGGCAGAGAGGCAGGCAGAGAGAGGGGGGGAGGAAGCAGGCTCCCCGCTGAGCAGAGAGC
>LNAC01000975.1:341366-352701 GCA_002007465.1 Ailurus styani
AGAGCCCAATGCGGGCCTCGATCCCAGGACCCTGAGATCATGACCTGAGCCGAAAGCAGAGGCTTTAACCCACTGAGCCACCCAGGCGCCCTTTTGTTCTGTTTCTAAAGAAGGTGAATGGTGGGTGGAATAGTGTTCTGACATGAATGGCTCCTCGGTTCCCAACAGTGAAGCATATAACCTCATTGAATGGTTTTCTGTCTTTTCATGCTGTATACAGTTAAAAAGTAGTGTGATAGGGGCACCTGGGTGGCTCAGTTGGTTTAGCCTCTGCCTTCGGCTCAGGTCATGATCTCAGGGTCCTGGGATGGAGCCCCACATCGGGCTCTCTGCTCAGTGGGGAGCCTGCTGTCTCCTCTCTCTCTGCCTGCCTCTCTGCCTACTTGTGATCTCTCTCTTTCTCTGTCAAATAAAGAAATAAATAAAATCTTAAAAAAAATGTAGTGTGATAGCTTTTGTTCTGGTAAAATTTCTAAATAAAGATTTACACATGATTTGAGACCATCTGGAATCCAGTGTGCGTAATTCAACATATAGGTGGTTGTTGAACCCACTGGCCAATCCTAACTCATTGGGAACATTTAATCAGTACCTAGTATGGATTTTATGTTTTTATCTCACTTACCGTTCATAATAATTTTATTATCTCTAGTTTTTAAATGAGGAGTCTGACATACCAAGAGTCTAATAACATGATCAGGATTCCACAATGATAAAGTGTGATTGGGAGTCAGACGCCAGCTCACTGACTCACATTCCTGCCCCGCATCGAATCCCTTGGTCAGCCCTAAAACTTTATGTAACATCTGATCCAGTTGCCAGTTCTTAGAATCTAGAGATTGTTTTCTTGGAAACCTTTGCCTTCTGAGGGGTTTCAGGCTTTTCTTATTCTCTTCCTGAGAAGCAGAGAGTAACCATATCCCTGCTTCTGGTATTCTGTCCCTCTTCGGGCCTCATTACACCTCCTGCACATTAATGAGAAGCTGGGGACATGATTGGGTATTTGTGGGAGTTTTCACTTCTAGTCCTGGACGCAGCTTGACCAGATCCCAGACAGTACAGAACTTATTGAGGCCCCTGAAAGGTGAGCCATGTCACAGAAAGGTCACGTGGCATTCCTGTAGGCCTGGATTGGTCACTGTTTGCTGGAAAAAGTATGCAGTTCTTGAAGGGAGTCCAAGGAAGTAGTAGCAAGAGTGAGAGAGCAGTGAAGTCATGTGAGGTATATCCAGGGTGCGTGGAAATAGGTCTATGCTAAGTATTTGCTGTACGTACAAGTTCTGCTTTTGTGTGATTCATGACCTTGGAACAAGGGGAGGGGAGGGCTGTGAACAGCAGCTCGCTTTTCTTTAATCAGGGAAGGATTTGTGAAAGAACAGTGGTTTCAAGAAGAATTTCCAACAAGGTTCTAATTGTGGTTGTGGTTTTCCTTTTTGTTTCTTTCTTTTTTATAAACGGGTCGACTTCAGTCTACCAGGTGCTACCATGCTGAATGTACTCAGTTAAGAACCCCTGAATCTTCATTCTCAGTGCGTGGGCAGTGGCAAACAAAACCATCCCAGTTGCCCCGTACATTTAGCAAGTAGGGAAAAAAATCTCCCTAGGAAATTATTTGGCATCTCAACTTCTTACTTTTGTTTAAACAGACCCCGGATTGCATTTAAAGAGTTTTGCTTTCACTTGTGTTTGTTATAAGCACACTTGGTTTTTGTTCTAACCTTTGGTTTAAAAACACTTGAACAAATCCTAGTGTTTAATCATTTATTTGCTTCCTGTTTGTGCTGATCTTTTTCCTCTCGACATTTATTTTCAGGTTACCTGGAAGATAGTTTTGTAAAATCTGGAGTCTTCAATGTGTCCGAACTTGTGAGGGTATCCAGAAGTAAGTAAACTGTTTTGTTATTATTTAATTATACATTAGGATTTAAAATATTTTCTATTTTGAACCTTCAACACAGTATTAAGAATAACCACTTACTGGGCGCCTGGGTGGCTCAGTGGGTTAAAGCCTCTGCTTTCGGCTCAGGTCATGATCTCAGGGTCCTGGGATCGAGGCCTGCATCGGGCTCTCTGCTCGGCAGGGAGCCTGCTTCCCCCTCTCTCTCTGCCTGCCTCTCTGCCTCCTTGTGATCTCTCTCCCTCTGTGAAATAAATTAATAAATAAATAATCTTTAAAAAAAAAAAAAAGAATAACCACTTACTGGGAAAATTTGAGCTTTAAAATTTCCATCTTTTGATGAAATTATAAGTGGATATATTTTGTCGGATTTTCTAAAATATTTGCCTTTAGATCATCAAACTTTTGTAGTACAAAAATAATTTGGGGGTTGTTCTGATTGCTGTGTTACTGGTATTCCTTTAATTCACTGCTCTCTCTGTGACCATAGATGGTCATTTATATCAAAGGAAGTGTGATTAATTAAATGCACTCCATGTTGTTATGATAACCCACATAAGTTTCCTGTAGATAAGTGCTTTTTCATTTTACTAACGTTTCGGTGGGGGCTTGGAGATGTACAGGATACACACACTAACGTGGTGTGTAGAGGGATGCAGAAATTAACTTTGCAGATTGTAGTTTGGATATAGATAGAAAGCTATTGTGATCAAAAACAATGTCCAATTGTTTTAACTGGCCACCTCACCTGAGACACCATTCTTGATAGGCCGGATGAGATTTTTCTTGGGTTAAGTTCACCTGGCCAGCTACCTAAGCAAGGGAGAAGTTTATTGACTTAAGTCTTTGACGTATTACTCGTGTGTACAAATATACCTAAGATGTAGCTCTTAAGGCATTCATTATGTTAAAGGAGGTGACTCATTTCTTCTTGTTCTCTTTGATTTAGCTTATTTATGTAATTTTGAAGGCTGTATTTTTACCTGGCATTTTGTTAGAGAGCGTCATCATTTGGAATGATGTTACTCAGATGGTGTAGTGGTGTTTGGTCGTTGTTTAAGTTGTTTTTCATCTGGTCAAACTCAGAGGTCTTGAACAAGAATTACAGTGATCCCAAAAGAACGAAGCAAATTAGCAAGTTATTGAGGGTAAGTGTAGGTAGTGATTTAGACTTGTGCTCAGTGGTAGGTGACTATGTCTCTCAAACAAGACTTTATTCAAGATTTCCTCTTTCTAGAGTGGCCAGTGCAAATAGCATATATGTCAGGGAGTTGCATACATGAACATTTAAGATCTTCAGTAACTTATCCTTTCTGACATATTCCATGGTAGTTAAATATATGCCCCAAAGACTTCTGTCATGGATCTGTTTACTTAGCGTCATCATTTGGAATGATGTTAGGAGACCAAAGCCTAATATCCTATATCCAGCAACTCTAGCGTTCATGTTTGCTGAACAGGAGGATTCTGATGGTCTTCTCCATGGACCAGGGTCGCCATGAGCCTTGCATGTTTTCCCGATCAATAATGTGGCATGAAAAGCCTTCGACATTTGAAAGTTTTCTGTGTTTATTTTTAATTTGGAAAGGAAAGTGCCTGACTTACTCACTGCCAATTTCTGGCATTCATGTAAGGAAGGGGGAATTTGAAAGTGGGGGGTGGTGGTGTGTGTGTGTGTGTGGGGGTTTTCCCTACACTGTTCTGCAGTTACCAGACATTATAACACTATTTGTTTAAATTTGTCTTTTCCTAAGTTTAACGACATATTTTCTCCTTCTTACGAGAAGGACCAGAGAGTCATCTCTTAGAAAGTATTTTCAGTTCCTCATTATAGGTAACATCATGCTACACTGTATAGAAGGGCAGCCACATAGAACCTTTAAAAGCCCAGAGTGATATTTTGAAAACTCTGAACTTACATATAAATAAAGACTTAAAAAACACCTTTCTAGAACAGTTCACAAGTGATGTAGATTTAATATACTTCACTCATTCTTTTTAAACTGATACCATCCACTTTTAGAGATTTTTAAGTTATCTGTTACAACACACATTACTGATCTGTAATTAGTATATTAATTATCAATATTCATTCATTAATTTATTTAGCAAACATTTATTTTCTCCTCTGAATGTAAATAGGTATCTCTGAAATGCTTGAGAAGTTATCCTCCTAAGTGTTTTAATATATCCACATCATAATCTTATTTACACAGTTGAACTTCGCTGTTTATGAAACACGGGTTTGCCAAGTAAGCAGAAACTTCGGCACGACCCTTATGCTGTATATCACACATTGTGACTTCTTGAGGGTTTACAGTATGTTAATGGTTTCTGGCCTCCCGGGTTTGACTATCATATGACCCACTAATGTGTCTGTTGACTTTAGCTAATGAAGCTCCTCTGTTTTAGTATAGCGGTCTTTCTGTTGAATGATATTATCTCCATCTTGAAAGTTGATTTAGGATCAGTTTTTGGAGTGAGAAGAACAGTAAGAGAGATTAAGGGTTGGCCTCTCACCCTTAGAATCTGAGGTTCTCTGGAGCTTCGTTTCTAAGAGGATATTGGCAGTCTTTTAAACGTGATTTGCAGCTTTGAGACTTTCTAGCTCTCCAGGAGAGGGTCTAAGGCAAATCTTTGCATCGGATGGAAGTTCTTCCAGAGGCTTTTAAATAGGAGTATCGGCCTCGGACTTGCCATGTTCACATACTCTCTTTATTATGAAATGTATTTGGTGAGCGCTGCTTTAGAATTTGGCCAGGTTTATTATTAAGCGCCTCTTCTTCCTTACTCTCCCCTTTAATGTCAGAAGGCACATTACATTTTTGCAGTGCTCGTGTAAACATCTGTGGATAAATTATTTTGATTGCTGTCTTGATAGTCTGTAATAATCCTTCTGCAAGAAAATTTAGAAAACAAAAATTTTAAAGATTTTTTATTATTATTATTCTGCTATAAATTTCATCTAGTATGTTTATGGCCAAGCAATCTGTGTTGACGCTTAAGCCATATGTATGAAATAGAAACTACAGATCTTTGCTTAAATGCTGCATGAGCTTAATAAATTGGAAGTACTTTACATAAGTTATAACCTGTAAGTTTCCTGTTAGTAATTCAGTTCTTTGAATCGTATCCATTACTGTTGCAGAAGGCTGGACAGATTACTGACTTTCCCTGAGTCCCTCAAATGCCTCCTAGCACACACCCTGCTTTCCAATGTCACATAGAACGTAGTTCTAATAATAAACTTAAATAAAGCATGTGGTTACTGTGGGATTTCTTACCTTGCTTTTTTTTTTTTTAACCTCCGGTGTACCTCAAGCCACAACAAACAGTTACATTTTAGCTGCCCAAAGAATTCAAGCCATTTGGCATAGTCACCCATTGAATACAAATATTTTCTGTGTTATTCAAATGAAGTTAAAGTACATTATATAAAAAGAATAATTTAACGGAAGGCATAAACTCCAGAAGTCTGGAGCTGAGATTTATCTTGTATATATTGATTTAATTTTTAATAGAGGAAGAGAGCTATTCATCGTATATTCTTTGATTACTTCTTTGTAATAACACATGTGCTTCCTAATCGTATTTTCTTAAAAATATTTTAAAGTAAGTCTTGGCCAACCTGATATTGACATACAGTTCAGCTGACAGTGAACACATTAAAATTCTGGGTAAGGAAAATTCCCTGAAAATCTGCAGTCCGTTTGGAATTGTGTATTCAATTTGAAGTTGTTGGAAGAGCGAAGATTAAGTAGACTATAAGTTCTTAGGATGAATCGTAAGGGCTCTGGAGTTTTTGTTGCCATAGGCCCAGAATATACTTTCTCTCCTTAGAGCTTTTGAAGGCCTGATTAAAAAAAAAAGTAGGGGCGCCTGGGTGGCTCAGTGGGTTAAAGCCTCTGCCTTCAGCTCAGGTCATGATCTCAGGGTCCTGGGATGGAGCCCCACATCGGGCTCCCTGCTCAGTGGGGAGCCTGCTTCCTCCTCTCTCTCTGCCTTCCTCTCTGCCTACTTGTGATCTCTCTCTGTCAAATAAATAAATAAAATCTCAAAAAAAAAAAAAACTAAAGAGGGCGCCTGGGTGGCTCAGTTGGTTAAGCAACTGCCTTTGGCTCAGGTCATGATCCCAGAATCCTGGGATGGGTCCCACATTGGGCTCCCAGATCCGCAGGGAGTCTGCTTCTCCCTCTGACCTTCTCCCCTCTCATACTCTCACTCTCTCTGTCAAAGAAATAAATAAAATATCTTTAAAAAAGGTAAAGAAAGAAACTATTCTTCAGCACTGTCCTTTGACACCCACCTGTCTGGTGTCACCTTGTATATTCTCTGCCCGAGACGTTGTTCTTGTTGTGACCCCTGTTGAGAATGACCTCCCTTTAAGATCTTACTCATTCTCCAAAGTCCAGGGCAAGCTCTGGCTTCTCCAGAGAGTTCTTGGATCATTCAAGCCTATATGGGATTCATCTTCCCACGAAATCCCACAGTGTTTATTGGTGCTGTCATTCATCTGGGCGGTTTCATTACAATCTGCATTATGCTGGTATTTCTATTTTTTCATGAGTGTTTTGTTTACCCAACTTGTTGCCCAGTCTGTTTTGGTCAGGACAGGAACTATCTTAGACTATTTTGTATCCCTTGTAGCACCTGTCAGTAATAGACACAAACAACTTGTTGAAGGAACAGACTTTCAGCAAATAGGTTCATTTAAAGCTCTTCATCTGCTTTTAGCTCGGCTTGACCTCTTCACCCTTTGCTAACCACTCCAGGCTGCCAGGGAAGAGATGTGGGGGAATAAATCAAGGAAAGAAGGGATCTTATGCTGGTTGAATACCTAGTATGCACTGGGCATGATACTGGGCTTTTATTGTTCCTTATCTTATTTCATCTTCAAAATAATTATAGGTGGTAGGTGACTGTTTTCTCATTTTCTAGCTTGGGAAACTGAGGCACATGGCTCAGAAGTGGCAGAGGGAGTTCAGACTGAATGGCTACCTCCCAAGACTCTACTTATTCTAATACAATGTGCTGCCTCACGGATCTATTCAAGATGTCTAGAAACAAATTTTTTAAATTTGAACAGATGTAATCCATTCTACAAAAACCAACACTTACATCCAGGAATCTCAGTTCATACTATATCAGCAAAGTCAAAAAGATTTCTTGATGTACAAAATAAATACTTTAGAGTATAAACTCCATGAGTACATTTTATTTTTATTTTTTAATAAATAAATAATTTATTTATTTTTAATTTTTTTGTGAGTACATTATAAGTGATTTTTATAAAGTTGGGCATACAAACTTTAAAAAAAAAAACAGACAGAACTATTGAGTAAAGCCACACTAAACTATTCATATATGAACCTGCTCTGTATTTTGGGAGAAAAAAAAAATCTTGGCTCTTATTTTGCGTTTGTCAGTTATACTTGTATAACTGCCCTAATACAAAAATTTGTCATATCAAATAATTACTCATATGATTTCTAATGCATTCTAACATGTTAATATTCTAATTTGATTAACTTAACAGCAGTTTGATTTTTGAGAACCAACTTAGGGAGCACCTGGTGGCTTAGTTGGTTAAGTATCTGCTGTTGGCTCAAGTCATGATCCCAGGGTCCTGGGTCAAGCCCTTTGTTGGACTCCCTGCTCAGGGGGGAGTCTGCTTCTCTCTCTCCCGACTCCCTACTTGTGTTCTCTCTCTCTCTTACTCTCTCTCTCTCTCTCAAATAAATAAAATCTTAAAAAAAAAAAAGGACCAACTTAGTACAAAGCACCTTCTTTGGTCCTGAGTAATAGGAAACATGTCATTTCCTCTGACGCATCTATAGACTAGTGTGGCGACAGAAGTAGTGAAAACTAATACAAAGGAGTGAGTGAAGAAGGTTGGAGAGTGGGAATAGGGGAAGTGGTAACCAATGATTATAGTCTGAGTGCCTCAAGTTTCCAGACTTGAACACTGGCATTGTGAGGAAGTCTTCAAGTTGTACCCTGGTGGATGGTTGATATTAGAGTCTCAGGGTAAAGAGAGTTTGCCTGAAGGTTTGGAGTGTATTAAATTATTACATTCAAATAGAGATGACAAGTGTAAAAGTCATTCCTGATGTTTCTTTCTGTTTTATTCCTCAGCGCCCATAACCCAGGGAACTGGAGTCAACTTCCCAATTGGAGAAATCCCGAGCCAACCATACTATCATGACATGAACTCGGGGGTCAATCTTCAGAGGTCACTGTCTTCTCCGCCAAGCAGGTAATTGGAAGAAGAGGTCTCAGTCCATATGCACTTGTCCTCAGTCTTGTTCTCAGTCTCTATGCAGCTGGGTAGATAGGTAGCTATGCAGATAGGTGGGTAGATGAAGAGATAAGGGGAACAAAGCCAAGCATTCCAGACTTTTTGCTGATTCTACATAAATTCTTACTCTTACCTGGTTAAATTTATTTTGATATTTGAAAATGAGATGTAATTGTTCAAAGCATCTTTGGGGTGGGACAAGGAAACTGTATCCCTTCATATAAAAATATGAATATGATTTTATTCATTTCTGTGAAATATTAGAATTCTACAAGTTCACTAAAACTTTTAGCGACTTAAAACCAATGTTGTCATGGCAGAGAGCCCTGGTCTGTAGATTGATTCATCCTGGTAACTTCAACCCTACTATCATATCCAAGCTGGGTATAATAAAACATGAAAAATGAAATGTGTCATCTACTTAACCTTAAAAGTAAAGGCCTTATTCTAGGCCATACTTTGCTAATGTTTTCAGTGAGCTGGGTATTTTTTTTAAATAATTTAGTTGATTCTCAGTCACCATTGAAAATATTACCTCCTCTGAGTTTGGTTTGACCAGCCTTTGTCAGGGAAGAGCTACAGTGAGGTTACTTTACTTTTTAGTTCTCTGTTGACATTCTTACTTTTCTCTTTTGACCTTCTGATTGTGACTTTGAGTCCCACAGAAGTTTAAAAAGAGGTTTCCTATTTAAATGAGGGATAAATAGCTTGGAAAGTTGTTTGTGTAGGATTTAGTGATGATACGTTCCACTGTTATAGAATGCTAGAAGAGGACTGAGTTACTGAGAAATAAGATGAATAAATATTATAGCTTTATTGGCTTTTTTTTTTGAGCTGGATCCTCAATATATGAAGATCATCTTATTTTCAGAGCATTACATATAGCCATGATTAAATGTGAGAGTGTACACGAATTTCAGAGCAAAATATTTCATTTTATGATACCCATTTTTTAAAAATAAAAGAATATCTGGGTAATTATTTTCCTATGCTCCTCTCAATAATGAAAGTTAATTGCATTTGAATTAATTACAGGGATGTGCACATTTTCCTGTTTATTAACTAAGTTCAATTTTACATCATTTATCTTCAAACGGTGTTTTCATAAATAGGTTAGGTTACATGGCAAGGTAATTTGGTTTATTGTCACTCAGATTGTCTATGACATGGTTAAGTCTTAAAAATGCTTTAGTTTTTCTAAATTTGAAATGTAAATAGTACATATGTACTTGGTCTGATGGATCAGTATGTTATCAATACAGATTTTTCTTCATAGTCATTTGGTTTTATGCCATTCAGAATAAGGAAGGTTTCAAAAGCATTTCTCTATTATTTCCTTATGAGAACGTTTTCTTTCTCACTTCCAGTCTTTCATACGTATTTACTACTGATTCACAGCTGAGAGAATTAGATTAAAGGAGAGTTTAAGAAGCCACGCATTCTAACTTTGAATACCATAGGAATAAATTAAAGGACTATTATTTACTCCCACTGTGGTTTCGCATGGTTAGAAACTGTTATCTTCGACATCATGTTAATACTCTGGGAGTTGTGAGTCAAATATTAATCACAAGTACCTCTGTGAGTATGTACACGTGCTTCTAGGATTCCAGATTTACACAGGCTTCTAGGATTTGGAAACAATGCAGCAAAAAGAACACAGTCTTGGAAGTCAGAAGTCCTTACTTCATGGCAAATGGCTTCCACTAACATGCCCTGGGAAATTCACTGAATTTTTCCAAATTTGTCTCCCCACTTGTAAGAAAAGGGAGGACTGATTTATGGATAGGACTTGTGAAGTCATTGCCAACTCTGAAATCCTATGACATTATGTTTATTATCACTGCACAAAGTTATTTCAGAAGTTAATTCTCTCTTTGGTTTTTACTTGTAGAGATGTACATGAGGGTTTTTTTTTTTTAAGAAAAAAAATCCATTCTCATAGTCATAATTCACTGTTTAATAGGATACTGGTGAGAATATATGATAGCAGTGTATCATGCAAAATGACCTATGCCATGACATAGCTTTTAATATATATATGTATATATATATGCATATATATATGCATATATATATTTTTTAGAGGGTGGGGAGGTGGGAGGTTTGTGGAGGGAGAGAGATACTCTTAACTGGGCTCTATGCCCAGCACAGAGCCCAACACAGGACTTGATTTCATGACCTTGAGATCATGACCTGAGCTAAAATCAAAAGTAGGAGGCTTAATTGACTGAGCCACCCAGGTGCCCCATGATATAGCTTTTTCATCTCTGCTGTAAATAGTCACTTTTCTTAATAACTGGGATAAGCCATGTTTTTTTATTAAATTGTTTCATTTATTTATTTATTTGTTTGTTTGTTTGTTTGTTTATTTATTTTTGAGAGAGAGAGAATTTTAAGCAGGCTCCACACCCAATATGGAGCCAAATGCAGGGCTTAATCTCAAGACCCCTAAGATCATGGCCTGAGCCAAAATCAAGAGTCGGACACTTAACCAACTGCTCCATCCAGGTTGCTCCTAAAATGTATCATTCCAAAAGTATACTGTTTGTGTGAATTTGGCAATGACCTATTTTTCATGGTTGATCTTGAGAATAAAAGATCATAAACTAGTTTTTAAGAAAAATGTAGACTATATGATAAATTTATAATCAATAAAGTCCTACAAAATTTTTTATATTATTAACTATATGGCTACTCTAATAATTACTACTTAATAAGTATCTTCTAAATGCCAGCCACTTAACTAAGAGCTTTACATTTAATCCTCTCCACCACTCCTCTTTGAACTAGGTTTTATTATTTCCAGTTTACAAATGATTAAACTGAGTTTAGAAAGATTAAAGAGCTTACTATTAAGAAGTAGTGAGTGGCCTAGTTGAGATTTGCTACTAGGCTGTTTCCATTCCAAAGCTCATGTTCTACTGACTCCTTTGCCTTATGTTTGAATTAATATGAAAGAATTACATTGGTATGGCAAGCGCTATACTAATGAATATTATTAGCATAGATAATAATGATAAGAGTCAGGTGCAATCTTAACAATTTTCAAGTTAGTACACATATCACATCAAGAATTCACTTTTCAGGGCGCCTGGGTGGCTCAGTGGGTTAAAGCCTCTGCTTTTGGCTCAGGTCAT
>LNAC01000975.1:354717-372106 GCA_002007465.1 Ailurus styani
AAAAAAAAAACAGACAGAACTATTGAGTAAAGCCACACTAAACTATTCATATATGAACCTGCTCTGTATTTTGGGAGAAAAAAAAAATCTTGGCTCTTATTTTGCGTTTGTCAGTTATACTTGTATAACTGCCCTAATACAAAAATTTGTCATATCAAATAATTACTCATATGATTTCTAATGCATTCTAACATGTTAATATTCTAATTTGATTAACTTAACAGCAGTTTGATTTTTGAGAACCAACTTAGGGAGCACCTGGTGGCTTAGTTGGTTAAGTATCTGCTGTTGGCTCAAGTCATGATCCCAGGGTCCTGGGTCAAGCCCTTTGTTGGACTCCCTGCTCAGGGGGGAGTCTGCTTCTCTCTCTCCCGACTCCCTACTTGTGTTCTCTCTCTCTCTTACTCTCTCTCTCTCTCTCAAATAAATAAAATCTTAAAAAAAAAAAAGGACCAACTTAGTACAAAGCACCTTCTTTGGTCCTGAGTAATAGGAAACATGTCATTTCCTCTGACGCATCTATAGACTAGTGTGGCGACAGAAGTAGTGAAAACTAATACAAAGGAGTGAGTGAAGAAGGTTGGAGAGTGGGAATAGGGGAAGTGGTAACCAATGATTATAGTCTGAGTGCCTCAAGTTTCCAGACTTGAACACTGGCATTGTGAGGAAGTCTTCAAGTTGTACCCTGGTGGATGGTTGATATTAGAGTCTCAGGGTAAAGAGAGTTTGCCTGAAGGTTTGGAGTGTATTAAATTATTACATTCAAATAGAGATGACAAGTGTAAAAGTCATTCCTGATGTTTCTTTCTGTTTTATTCCTCAGCGCCCATAACCCAGGGAACTGGAGTCAACTTCCCAATTGGAGAAATCCCGAGCCAACCATACTATCATGACATGAACTCGGGGGTCAATCTTCAGAGGTCACTGTCTTCTCCGCCAAGCAGGTAATTGGAAGAAGAGGTCTCAGTCCATATGCACTTGTCCTCAGTCTTGTTCTCAGTCTCTATGCAGCTGGGTAGATAGGTAGCTATGCAGATAGGTGGGTAGATGAAGAGATAAGGGGAACAAAGCCAAGCATTCCAGACTTTTTGCTGATTCTACATAAATTCTTACTCTTACCTGGTTAAATTTATTTTGATATTTGAAAATGAGATGTAATTGTTCAAAGCATCTTTGGGGTGGGACAAGGAAACTGTATCCCTTCATATAAAAATATGAATATGATTTTATTCATTTCTGTGAAATATTAGAATTCTACAAGTTCACTAAAACTTTTAGCGACTTAAAACCAATGTTGTCATGGCAGAGAGCCCTGGTCTGTAGATTGATTCATCCTGGTAACTTCAACCCTACTATCATATCCAAGCTGGGTATAATAAAACATGAAAAATGAAATGTGTCATCTACTTAACCTTAAAAGTAAAGGCCTTATTCTAGGCCATACTTTGCTAATGTTTTCAGTGAGCTGGGTATTTTTTTTAAATAATTTAGTTGATTCTCAGTCACCATTGAAAATATTACCTCCTCTGAGTTTGGTTTGACCAGCCTTTGTCAGGGAAGAGCTACAGTGAGGTTACTTTACTTTTTAGTTCTCTGTTGACATTCTTACTTTTCTCTTTTGACCTTCTGATTGTGACTTTGAGTCCCACAGAAGTTTAAAAAGAGGTTTCCTATTTAAATGAGGGATAAATAGCTTGGAAAGTTGTTTGTGTAGGATTTAGTGATGATACGTTCCACTGTTATAGAATGCTAGAAGAGGACTGAGTTACTGAGAAATAAGATGAATAAATATTATAGCTTTATTGGCTTTTTTTTTTGAGCTGGATCCTCAATATATGAAGATCATCTTATTTTCAGAGCATTACATATAGCCATGATTAAATGTGAGAGTGTACACGAATTTCAGAGCAAAATATTTCATTTTATGATACCCATTTTTTAAAAATAAAAGAATATCTGGGTAATTATTTTCCTATGCTCCTCTCAATAATGAAAGTTAATTGCATTTGAATTAATTACAGGGATGTGCACATTTTCCTGTTTATTAACTAAGTTCAATTTTACATCATTTATCTTCAAACGGTGTTTTCATAAATAGGTTAGGTTACATGGCAAGGTAATTTGGTTTATTGTCACTCAGATTGTCTATGACATGGTTAAGTCTTAAAAATGCTTTAGTTTTTCTAAATTTGAAATGTAAATAGTACATATGTACTTGGTCTGATGGATCAGTATGTTATCAATACAGATTTTTCTTCATAGTCATTTGGTTTTATGCCATTCAGAATAAAGAAGGTTTCAAAAGCATTTCTCTATTATTTCCTTATGAGAACGTTTTCTTTCTCACTTCCAGTCTTTCATACATATTTACTACTGATTCACAGCTGAGAGAATTAGATTAAAGGAGAGTTTAAGAAGCCACGCATTCTAACTTTGAATACCATAGGAATAAATTAAAGGACTATTATTTACTCCCACTGTGGTTTCGCATGGTTAGAAACTGTTATCTTCGACATCATGTTAATACTCTGGGAGTTGTGAGTCAAATATTAATCACAAGTACCTCTGTGAGTATGTACACGTGCTTCTAGGATTCCAGATTTACACAGGCTTCTAGGATTTGGAAACAATGCAGCAAAAAGAACACAGTCTTGGAAGTCAGAAGTCCTTACTTCATGGCAAATGGCTTCCACTAACATGCCCTGGGAAATTCACTGAATTTTTCCAAATTTGTCTCCCCACTTGTAAGAAAAGGGAGGACTGATTTATGGATAGGACTTGTGAAGTCATTGCCAACTCTGAAATCCTATGACATTATGTTTATTATCACTGCACAAAGTTATTTCAGAAGTTAATTCTCTCTTTGGTTTTTACTTGTAGAGATGTACATGAGGGTTTTTTTTTTTTAAGAAAAAAAATCCATTCTCATAGTCATAATTCACTGTTTAATAGGATACTGGTGAGAATATATGATAGCAGTGTATCATGCAAAATGACCTATGCCATGACATAGCTTTTAATATATATATGTATATATATATGCATATATATATGCATATATATATTTTTTAGAGGGTGGGGAGGTGGGAGGTTTGTGGAGGGAGAGAGATACTCTTAACTGGGCTCTATGCCCAGCACAGAGCCCAACACAGGACTTGATTTCATGACCTTGAGATCATGACCTGAGCTAAAATCAAAAGTAGGAGGCTTAATTGACTGAGCCACCCAGGTGCCCCATGATATAGCTTTTTCATCTCTGCTGTAAATAGTCACTTTTCTTAATAACTGGGATAAGCCATGTTTTTTTATTAAATTGTTTCATTTATTTATTTATTTGTTTGTTTGTTTGTTTGTTTATTTATTTTTGAGAGAGAGAGAATTTTAAGCAGGCTCCACACCCAATATGGAGCCAAATGCAGGGCTTAATCTCAAGACCCCTAAGATCATGGCCTGAGCCAAAATCAAGAGTCGGACACTTAACCAACTGCTCCATCCAGGTTGCTCCTAAAATGTATCATTCCAAAAGTATACTGTTTGTGTGAATTTGGCAATGACCTATTTTTCATGGTTGATCTTGAGAATAAAAGATCATAAACTAGTTTTTAAGAAAAATGTAGACTATATGATAAATTTATAATCAATAAAGTCCTACAAAATTTTTTATATTATTAACTATATGGCTACTCTAATAATTACTACTTAATAAGTATCTTCTAAATGCCAGCCACTTAACTAAGAGCTTTACATTTAATCCTCTCCACCACTCCTCTTTGAACTAGGTTTTATTATTTCCAGTTTACAAATGATTAAACTGAGTTTAGAAAGATTAAAGAGCTTACTATTAAGAAGTAGTGAGTGGCCTAGTTGAGATTTGCTACTAGGCTGTTTCCATTCCAAAGCTCATGTTCTACTGACTCCTTTGCCTTATGTTTGAATTAATATGAAAGAATTACATTGGTATGGCAAGCGCTATACTAATGAATATTATTAGCATAGATAATAATGATAAGAGTCAGGTGCAATCTTAACAATTTTCAAGTTAGTACACATATCACATCAAGAATTCACTTTTCAGGGCGCCTGGGTGGCTCAGTGGGTTAAAGCCTCTGCTTTTGGCTCAGGTCATGATCTCAGCGTCCTGGGATCGAGGCCTGCGTCGGGCTCTCTGCTCAGCAGGGAGCCTGCTTCCTCCTCCCCCTGTCTCTCTGCCTGCCTCTCTGCCTACTTGTCATCTCTCTCTCTGTGTGTCAAATAAATAAATAAAATCTTTAAAAAAAAAAAAAAGAATTCACTTTTCAGGGGCACCTGGGTGGCTCAGTCGTTAAGCATCTGCCTTCAGCTCAGGGTCCTGGGATTGAGCCCTGCATCAGGCTCCCTGCTCTGTAGGAAAGCCTGCTTCTCCCTCTCCCACTCCTCCTGCTTGTGTTCCCTCTCTCGATTTGTCTCTCTCTGTCGAATAAATAAATAAAATCTTAAAAAAAAAGAATTCACTTTTTACTACAGAAATTTCTCTGGAAACACATCTTAAAAGGTAAATATAATAAGCACCCTATCATTAGGCAGATACTGGTGTAAAATGCTGTGATAAATGACATCTACAACTAGAAGTGTTTGCTACTCCTACTGAAGTCTGAAATGTGCTCCATTATTTCAGAAAAGATACTGAAATGCTATTACTTGTGTTTATGGAAATTTTGCTAGTAAGACTCTTCTCAAATTATATACTTTCCCTGCTACACACCTCCTTAGACATCCCATTAATGCAACTATTGTCATATTTTAACAGCAAAAGACCCAAAACTATATCCATAGACGAAAATATGGAACCAAGTCCTACAGGAGACTTCTATCCGTCTCCGAATTCACCAGCTGCTGGAAGCCGAACATGGCATGAAAGAGATCAAGGTAAGCAATGAGGCGATTCCTCCGGGGACATCAGAGTAAGATGTTAGCTTGTTTCCGAAGTTTCCTTTAGTCAAAATTTCATCATTGAGTCAATACGGATGATATTTTCTTCATAAAAGGATGGCAGTAAAATTATTTTGAAGATAATGTACTAGTTACGTGTCACCAAAGTTACAAAAATCCCCTGTTTTCCTTGTTGGGCTTTTTCTCCCAGAGAGAATGATCTCTTAGAACCCCTGATCACGTATGTGACAGACTGTGGTTTGTCTGCTTTCTTTGGACAGACTGCAGCCATACCGCAAGTCGTAACTTCCATTAGATCAGT
This sequence comes from Ailurus styani, assembly GCA_002007465.1. Classification (NCBI taxonomy): domain Eukaryota; kingdom Metazoa; phylum Chordata; class Mammalia; order Carnivora; family Ailuridae; genus Ailurus; species Ailurus styani. The sequence goes on from LNAC01000975.1 coordinate 359,948, forward strand.
TTGCTGGCCTGTGTGGGGTGTTTCAGGGAGGAGCCGCACTTCCAATAGGTTGCAGGGACAGTTACTGACGGTTCCCGTCTAAAGGAAGTCATAATTCCCTTTGCAAGTAGGTACGGCCTAAACAATAAATTAAGTGTAATGTCACAGACTTCATGTCTGAGTGAATCTGGTTGTTTCTTCTAGATGAAACTATGACCCGGTTGTGGGGCGGCTTTGGGGGAAAAATATAACCCCATAGGTATTATTTGGCTCTCTAAATTCAGACTTAGCTCTTTTTCATTCTTAAAGTCTGTCGGGTTAAATGTATTTCATCAGACATCCTCCTGCCTTTTTGCCGCAACCAGTGGGAGATTAGTAAGCATGGAAATAAAAAAAAAAAACTAACTGCAATTTCTTGTTGGTATGTATGTATGCAAATATGATTTATATCAACAACAAAAAAATTGAAAATTGTCTTAAATTAAATTTTAGTTTATTAAAAATATAAAAAGGAAAATCTCTTTATCAATGGTTTTTTAGCTCATGACTTTTTCAATGGTTTTTTAGCTCATGACTCATGAGTGTATGTTTCTGAGGCTGGGGAGCTGTACACTAGGTTATCTCAGGAGGCAAATAACTGAAGCATAGGAGTTCAAGGCAAAATCAGTTCCTTACTCAGGACTTAGTTGCTGCTTTGCATTTGAAGCAGGGCACCTGGGTGAAGGGGGCACCGGTGGCTCAGTGGTTACGCAGCTGACTCCTGATCTCAGCTCAGGTCTTGATCTCAAGGCGCTGAGTTGAAGCCCCTTGTTGGGCTCCATGCTGGGTGTGGCACCTACTTAAAAAGAAATAAATATTCCACTAGGAAAAAAAAAATAGTGAAAAATCTTCATGGAGGAATTGGGCTGAGTCAGGGGGGGTCTCCTTTAGCACGTTGAGATTTTTAACTGGTTGAGAAGGGAGCAGCGTTGTCAGAGAGAAAGCCATAGCCAAGGCAGTGTAAGAGTCCGTTGCAGAGCGGCCATGGTGTACACTGAGGCTGGACTCTTTCTATATAAGGAAGTAGGGAGCGGTGATGGGTCATTTTGCAGAAGAATCTGAAAATCAGCTGGAGAGTTTTGGCTCTGAGAGGACACCCCCCCACTCCGGCCTTTCCAAATCTGTTCTTCAAACAGTAGACAGAATCTCTATAAAACATCATAATAGCGTATTACTCCCCTGCTTAAATCTTTCAGTAACTTCCCACTGCTCTTAGGAGAAAATGAGAATCCTCTCCTATGAGGGGCAGGCCTTGTTCCTTGCTGCTGTTTTCGCATTTTAGCTAGTTGCTGTCTTACTATTGGGAAGGCAAAACCCAAGACCTTCCTCTCAGCCATGCTCTCTGGTATTCTCCTCTGCTAACTCTTCATCTCGAAGATTTGGGGGCATCTTTCAAGCCCCAGGCTAAATTGAGGAATTAAAGTCTAAATTCGGTACTGTTCTTTCATTGTTCTCATAATAAATAGTTATGTATTTGTTTGTGGGATTCATTGTCTAAATCCGTCTGCACTGTGAAGGCAGGGACCTTATGGATTTTGGCTATTATGTAACCAGCACCCTGGTGCATAGTAGGGGCACAAAAGATATTTTTTAGACAAATGAGACATTGATAAGCAGAATATCAGTCTCAATCGTGAAGGCGAGAACTTTCACCAGACTTGCAGAAGGAAGAATAAAAACCAAACCTTCAACCCTTTCTGTTTTATTGCTTGTTTAACTTGCATTGTCAGTTTGTTTTAAACAAAGCCATATTTTCCTCTGGAGAAAATTATTCTGGAAAAGATTCTAATGGTAATAATAATAACATTGTGAATGTGTGGGAACGGGTGTGTTGTTCAGAAGTGTAGGTGTTCTTTATTATAGAGAGTGTCACTTTGTAAAAATTGATTCCTCTTTCAGCCTATTGAATAAAGGCAATCTCAAATCATATTATAAAACATTTTTGAAAAGTAGAAGGGAAACTGTCATTCTTTTCTCTTTGTAAAATCGTCGTATTGTCTTGGTGATTTTCTTTTGTCAAGATGACTAGAATTACTGAAGAAGTCTGTGAGGGCATATTTTATGAAGAGTCAGGAAGAATGATCCATTCTCAAGTGTGCTTAAAAAAACTCTGTCACTTTAATTCTGAAGACCCTGAAGACTTTGTAATGTGCACAATAAGCCATTGTGGGAAGAAGCCTTGCACTACAATAAAAAAATGAGGGACGTACAGTACTATCTTTATAAATTTGCTAAGCCAGATGCCGTCCTTTTGTTCCTAGAAAATTGCTTTTTTTTTAATTTGGAAAATAAAATGTCCCACGGTTGTTCTTGTCCATCTTCAAAGGTTCTTCAGACACACTTGGCTGTCATGAAGGGGTATTCTAAAGGGCATATTGAGGACCACTCGATATTTATAATGGTTTTAGTAGATGTTTATACTCGTTTCTCCCACAAAGCCCTGCACTAAATTGGTAATCAATAACTACTTATTGGTTGGTTAAAATATGCTTCTGTTTATATGTGGCAGAAGTGTTTAAAATTTACCATTTATTATTTCCTGGGTATGCCTTATTCTGGTAGTGTTAACTTTGCATTAGAATCTACTTTTGCTGTAGCCCTTAGCAACACTGATTTTTGAAATAGAAGAATCAAAGATGGAAAAATTATGGACAAGATGTGGCATTCTACTTTCCCTTATAATCTGAAACATCAACCTAAGCCACAGAGATTTTGTTTCCAACTAGGCCAAAATAAAGGATATAAGATAACCAAACTAATATGTTCACTCTATTTTAAAAAGCAATGAGACAAATTTTTTTTTTTTAAAGATTTTATTTATTTATTTGACACAGAGAGAGAGATTACAAGTAGGCAGAGAGGCAGGCAGAGAGAGGAGAGAGGAGGAAGCAGGCTCCCTGCTGAGCAGAGAGCCCGATGCGGGCCTCGATCCCAGGACCCTGAGATCATGACCTGAGCCGAAAGCAGAGGCTTTAACCCACTGAGCCACCCAGGCGCCCAGTGAGACAAATTTTTAATGCAAAATCTAGGTTCATGTAATGACAAATATTTATGAACCTTTTAATAATTTAATGGAAAAAGTATCTTTATTTTAGGGTATTATAAACATAATTATTATATTTGTATATTTGTTTTTTATTTTTTGCTTTTTTCCACAAAGCAGAAAAGTTACTATGTCCTGGTCATAAAAAATTGCTATTTTTAATTTTGCAGAATAGAGACTTGAACATTTTAAGGCTGAACATTATGTAATAGTGTTAAACATTTGGTAGAATCTATATAATTTGCTTACATTTTTCCTATGTATAGTGAGGGAAATTAAATTTATCAAACATCCACATTATGTAATATTCATATTTTTATTTGTGTTGTTTTACACATAGAGAAGGGAAAGAATAAGAAAACTGGTCACTAACAAAGGCTTACATAACCACTGTTATATTCCTTTCTTAGATTCTTGAATATTTTTTCCTCCTTAATCTTTACTATGAATTTCCTAATCTTAAACTTCTTGACTGCTTCTACCTCTATTGAAAACTTTGGGTTTTTTGGATACGGTGTTCCACCATTTTTAGTGTTTTGGTGTTTGACCATTCATTTTAATGGTTAAATTATTAGAACCAGATGAGCTTATCAGTGTGCATGCTGACAATTTCCTTTATTCCAACACCACAGAAAAAATACCATCTGGGACCTTGCGTACCTTTACTTTTTTCCACCTGAGACTCAATTCTTAGTTGGTATACTTTTCTTGAAATCATTAGAATGCTTCTTTGTAATTTCTGAAAAAATAAGAAAAATAAGAAGTAGGTCTTGGTTTTTTTTCCAATTCAAATTGCTTTTTGGGACTAAATTTTGTTGTACGTTAATGCCTAGGAATTTAACAGACTGAGAGATGGTATGGTTGGACATTTGAAATAATGTTTTATCAGTATCAGTATCTATCACTGCTGATTCATCTAGGCTTGCATCTAAGGCTCCTGAAACTCTATTTAATTGATACTTATGATACAGTAAATATATTTGCCATATACAGCTGGGCTTCCTAAATGGAAAATTTAACAGCTTCTCAGTCTGATGAGTATTTAAACAACTTGTAATCTTAGTTTTATAAAATGTAAATTCAAAAAGACTTTGTATGCAGTAAAATTTTATTAATTTCTACACATTTAGGATTTGGGATGATTGGACTCAATTAACATTTATCAAATGCCTATTATTTGCCAGGAAATTTTCTAGGCATTGGGCACATAAATATGAATAAATTAAATTTCCAGCCCTTGACCTGCTGAGCAGAAAAATAATTTTTTTACTATTTCTGAATAAAGGTTCTTCACAGAGAATAAATCATTTAAGCCAGACTAGGAGGGGACTGTCTCCAAGCCTCAGAACTAACTTACTTTTAAGCACTATGAGAAGTAAATCTTTACGGAAAAATCAATGAATTGGTATGTTAGCACAAACTAGAACTACTTAGCGGTATATTGGTATGTAATTACAATTTTAAGGGTAGTTCAGAAATGCATACTGGACTCTCAAATAAGCAATATTTAGGCATCATGTTATGATTGCTGTATTAGGAAATAACGCTAACACTAATTTTTTAAAAATTTATAGTTCTGTAACATAAATAAGTCTCTTCAGTTAGTCTTTTGAATTTATAATAGATTTCTGAGCCCTAGAGATTTCTTTCTAATAATTTTTCAAACATTCTCATTAGTAATATAGTTTTAGATGTTGTACTAAATATCAGTTTGCACTTTATAGAGTTCTATGAGGATACAGTGTTAAATAGCCAATGAATTAAACCAAAAGTCTCCAGAGATCATGGGCTGGAGAATAATGCCAGCCCAGCACCATGAGTTCAACCAGGCACAGGAAACCCAGTGATGAAACCAGAATCAGAGACCAGCATTTCTTTGTGTAAGTTTAAGGAATGTTACTAGGCATGCAAGACACAAGAGCATTCAACTGGGTTTGGGACATTCTATCTGAACAAAAATGTAAACATTTTTCATTCATGATTGAATTTGTAGAATGTTGAATGTACTGCGGGGTGCATCCGTGTAGTTCTCCATGAATGGATATTGACTGATTGCGTTTAAGTTTGTGACTTCAGGGCCTTTTTTTTTTCCATTCAAGAATCCATAGGGAGGAAAGTTCTAGGTTCAAATTTTGGAAAACAGTGCTCTAGCCCAAACTGCGCTCTGAAAAATGATAGAATCTTAAGATGTCTGTAGAAACATGGGAACTGGGTGAATGAGCAGCTTTTACAAATAGTTGAATAACTACTGTCTGGTAGCTACTCACATTAAATGAAGTCCTAGAAAATGGCAAGGCAAATGCTTAGTAATCTTCCTGGAAGAATTTTTAAGCCCCCTTTGGGAACCAGAGAGAACACCAACAATTCCTCACATTCTTAAGGTTTATATCACAAGGATTAAATGTCAAGTGTTCAAATATCAAATTTTGAGCCAGACAAAATCAGAGATACAAGTACTTTTGATGAATACATGTGAAGAAATGGTTTGAATTTAACATTCAAGCACAATTTTTAAGGTTTGTGGGGTTTTTTTGTTTAACCTATTATTGAAAATATCGAAAGTGAACGATTTACAGTTCCTGCCAAACTTTCCGTGAACCTCTCCATGTATCTTGGATACCACTGGAGAGCAAACTCCAAGGATGATTTTGTCATAGTGCATTTCATTTTCTTTAGTACACTGTTGTAGCTGAAAAGTCTCAACAGGAGCATCCTTCAGACAGAAAGGAAACAATACATTATTGGTGAAAGCTTTTGTCAGAATTCCTCACATTTGCGTGCTAACTAACAGAAGCTTTCGCTCCTTTCGTGCTTTTTAACCAGGAAGAACATTTTGGATGGGGCAAACCTGGGCCCATGTTAGAAGGACCAAGACTACTTAGTAGGGGAAAGTTATATTCCTATTTCTGTGCTCTGGAGACTTCATGATTTGAAAATGTAGGGGTGCCTGTGTGGCTCAGAGGTTAAATATCTGCCTTCAGCTCAGGTCATGATCCCAGGGTCCTGGGATCCAGTCCTACGCCAGGCTCTCTGCTCAGCAGGAAGCCTGCTTCTCCCTCTCCCACTCCCCCTGCTTGTGTTCCCTCTCTCGCTGTCTCTCTCTCTCTCTCTCTCTCTCTGTCAAATAAATAAATAAGATCTTTAAAAAAATGTAGCATTTTGCAGAAAAACCACAATGGATAATTAGTTTGAAAAAATAACAGCTTGCTATTTAATGCTGGGTCTCTAGATTGATAGAACACAGCCTAAAATAGGAAATGGAGAACCCATGGGAGACAGGGTACTTCAGTATAAAAGCGTGCCATGCAAAGTTTCTTGGAGTGGTAAAAGATTTTATTTCAAACCCTTTTACACATTGATGTCATGTGTAAGTTTATTTTGAAGTAGTTTAGAAAGCCAGTTTCTTTTGAGTGACTATATGACAAATATCGTATACAGTAAGAGATTGATTTTTCAGAGATAGAACACAGCTTATTAGATAGAACATTTAGCAGAATGTAGTTCAGGCTTCTTATTTTACACAGCTAAACAATCTAAGGATCAGTGAGGGAGGGGCTGCCTCGTCTAAAGCGTCCAGCAGAGCCAAGGTCTTCTTTTTTATTTTTATTTTTTTTTTTTTTTTTTTTTTTTTTTTTAAAGATTTTATTTATTTATTTCACAGCGGGAGAGAGATCACAAGGAGGCAGAGAGGCAGGCAGAGAGAGAGAGGGGGAAGCAGGCTCCCTGGCAAGCAGAGAGCCCGATGCGGGCCTCGATCCCAGGACCCTGAGATCATGACCTGGGCCGAAAGCAGAGGCTTTAACCCACTGAGCCACCCAGGCGCCCCAAGGTCTTCTTTTTTAAAGACTGATTTTTACCCCCCTGTTATCCTGCAACCCATCTAGAGAATAAATATGTAAACTTACCTATTTAGGGAGAAATGGGAAAATTTGAATACTGGCACATAGACAGTTTTTCTATGGAGTTTTATGAATCTGTTAACTCTTTGGAACTAAAATGGGAGCGTAGAGGTGGATTTGTGATTTTGTGATTTTTCAACTAGTTTTCAGGGTTCTGGAAGAATTGTCAAAACAAAATTTAGAGATAGTAAAACGTATATCTGCTTTTTAAAAAATCTCTTAATTTTAGTGTCATGATTGAAAGTTTTGAAACTAAAAAAAAAATGAAGCTATGAGTACTTAGGATAGATAGATAATTGTGGAAGAGCTTTGGATTGAATGTTTAAACCTAATGTTTTAAAAGCTTTTTTGTTATGGAAAATGTTAAAGCAGAGAGCATCATAAAATGAATCTGCAAATGCCCAGCTTTAAATTGTTATCAACATTTTGCCAATCTTATTGCATTTACTATCTCTCAGTTTTTTGAAGTTTGTTTGAAAGTAAATCCCAACATTATGTCATTTTACTTATAAATACTTCTAAGTGTTTCTAATAGACAGTAACTTTTGTTTTTAACACAACCCCAATACTATTATCAATGTAACAAGCATGACAATAATTCCTTAATACTACCTAATATATATTCCATGTTCAGATTCCCCAGAATATCTTTTTTTTAAGATTTTATTTATTTATTTGACACACAGAGAGAGAGATCACAAGTAGGCAGAGAGGCAGGCAGAGGGAGGGGAGGAAGCAGGTTTCCCACTGAGCAGGGAGCAGGACCCTGAGATCATGACCTGAGCCGAAGGCAGAGGCTTTAACCCACTGAGCCACCCAGGCACCCCTTCCCCAGAATATCTTATAGGCTGTATTGTTTCAATGAAGTTCCCAAATGGTCCATTTACTGTATTTGTATTTTCAACCTTTTTTAAACTTATAATAGTTATATTAACTATTTTTCTTTATTAACTATTTTTGTGGTAACTTCTTTTTCTGTGTCATTTATTTGTTGAAGGAACCACAGATATTTCAATAAATACCTATAAATGAGGAAAACCAGATCCCCTCGCTATTTGTGGCTATCATTTATTGAGCATTTACTACCCTTGAGGGCTGGGGCAAGGCTTCACATGTATTTTGCTTTGCAACCTTATTAAAAAAAACCATTTTACAGTTCATTAAACTAATCACTACAGTGATTAAGAAATTTGATATAAATCATAGAGATGATAAGTAGCAGAGGTAGAATGGGAACACTGACTCATTTAGCTGCAGAGCCCATGCTCTACACACTGCCTTCCAAACAAGTCATTGTGATATGATTTGCAAACTAGTTAGAAAACCCCTATTATGGCTCCCCCCCAATGTATGAAACTTAAATACAGATAAATGCACATAACATCAGAAGGGTTCATGGACTCCAGGGATTCATGAGTGCAGTCCTTGGACTGGACTCATGTTAAGAATCTCATTTCCATTTAATACTGACATGTCGTTAATAAACAATCCCGAAGTCTTGGGGCACCTGGCTGGCTCAGTTGATAAAGCACATAACTCTTGATCTTGGGATCATATGTTCAAGCCCTGTGTTGGGCCTAGAGCTTACTTAAAGAAAAAAAGAAATAGGATAAAAATAAAGAAATAATTCTGAAGTCTTGAATGTCATATATAAATATATGTGATATATATAAATATATATGTTGTATAAATATATAAATGATGTTTGATACATATAAATATTTGTGATATATGATATATGAATATATCTATGAAAATATATGATATATAAATATATATAATAGTTCTGTTTCAATTTTTGCCTTATGCTTAGAGCACTATAATGGTGACCTGGAAACTCCAAGTACTAGTATAGCTTTAGATAAATACACTTAATTTCAGTAAATTTTGAGTTTTCTCATCTGTAAAATAACAGAGTTGAATACTAAGGTCCCTTCATGTCCAAAATTCTAGATTTTAAATTAACTGAATCAAAGAATTTTTAGATCTTCAGTTATTTGAGTCTTTAAGCTTTCATTAACATGGATTTTTTTTGAAAATTCAGAAAGTTTTCTGATTCCTAATTTTTTTAAATGTTTATTTTTGATACTCTCTTTGAATAACACAATAATTGGCCTGTTTATGTGCTTGGAGGCACCATATGTTTTGCCTTATAGCTGAGGAATGTGCAGCTCTTAAAAATACATGCCCTGTCCTGCGCCATCCTGGTACAACAAATGATTGATAGAGATTGAGTTATTATAACAGAACCTTGTTATAGGATCAGTGTCTCCTACTTTGAAAATAAATGACTCAGCCAGACGGCAACATTTATTTTCTCTAAATGACTAGGGATGTAGCAATAGGAGACCATTATCCTGTGACAATATTCTGTTTCATTGACATTATCTCACAAATGTAATTGGTCCATTACTAAATAGAGGTTTTGTTACTGATCAATTTCACGTGATTTCTAAAACCATTAGGATAATAAATATGCCATCATAGTAATTTCATTGACAGAATGTTCTTTTTTCCTTCATTTACATTTGTTAGAGGAAAAATATAGATTTAGGTTGAACTTAAACACTACAATTTATACCGGTTTTGACTACTTTTCCATTAAGAGAAATAGAATATTGTGCAGAGTAATCATATTTGCATCGAACTGCTGAACTAACGACCTTAACATTTTCATGATTTTTTTCTCTACCACACTAGACCACATCAAATCATAATTGTTCCTAAGCAATTAGTTTACTACCTCAGTTTAATGATTTTATTTGAAATAAGTTCCAGATCATTTCTAGGACTTTCCTGTAAATCCACTAAAGTAACACATCAGTTAAATCAACCCTAACCATTACCAGCACGGATAATAACAGCATTAGTAACAACAGAAACCTTGAGATGTCTTGTAGCATAAATGTTTCTAAATGCATGGCTTTTCCCCAAATGTTCTCCTCTAAAATCTCATCTGTAATCTTGTTAAATTAGAACTCTTCCAGTATCTTTCTGACTTTTACAGTTAAGGTTACGGTATTGATTTTATTTTATAGTCCATGGCTCTCAGATGCTTAACACTAATAAGCCTCTATAGCCAAGAGGTTTTCCCCAGAGGCACAGTGAATCGCAGCTATTTACCTATGCCAATACTTAATAAGGGACTAAAATATACTCCAAATCCTGCATAATTGTGTGGTGTTTTTCCTCCTTTCAAATGAGGTTTTCTGACATTACTCAAGACACTTTGTCATTGTTTGTCTGTTAAAATGAAATTGCTTAATGGACAAAAGCATTCTGAAGTATTTTTAAAAAGCAGTTTTCATTTATCAGTATTTATTCTTTTAGCACTGTTCTTCATTATTCAAAGGTTTTTTTTTTTTCTTTCTTCTTTTTTTTAATGTCTCAGGAAGGTGTTTGTGAGCTTCAAAGGGGTTTGAGTTTTAACTTTGTATTGGGTGTAGGTGTAGCCTGGAGACTTTTTTTTTTAAAGAGAGATGTGATAAATAGAGACTTGTAGTAACACGCAGCTTACTGTGCTTGGATTGAAATATACAATAGAGAGAGGCTTAAACTATCACAAATGTTTTAAACTGCTGAAGAATACGGTAACATGCACAAGTATAGTTAAGATTAAATAACTCAATGATTAAAGTAAGAATTTTCGTTTATTTAACATGAAGGCTACCATATTTTCTCCTTTAAAAAGAGAACTGATTTCATTTTAAAAAAAAAGATTGAAAAATTTAATTGAAGATGCTATCTTATCTCTTCTTAACATAGCTTGCCGTTTTTCAGAGTTATTTTAGAGTGTGATAAATGTAAATATATATAGAGAGAGATACTTTCTTAACATGGCAGCTAATTATTTTTTTGAATCATCTGGCATCATCATGAAACTACTGTAGTGGGATTAAGTCCATATGTCTTGTCATAACATTCAGAGCTTTTTGTTAACTTGGAGTGTGTGGGAAGGACTTATTCGCATTTGCCACACAATCATAAAATTTTACATCTAGAAGAGTCTTTAGAAACAGATATTCAGATATTCTCTTTTCTTTACTTGTGTTCTCAAAAATACACAGTTTTGCCTTTAGCCAACTAAATTGCAAATGTTACATTTAAGCATTTCATTGTATATTTTTGCAACATCCAATACTTAAGACTAATAAGACATTTCCTTACTTTAAGAAAGAAGTAACAAGAGGTGCCGGGGTGGCTCAGTCAGTTAAGTGTCTGCCTTTGGCTCAGGTTATGGTCCTGGAGTCCTGGGATCGAGCCCTGTGTCAGGCTCCCTGCTCAGTGGAGAGTCTGCTTCTCCTCTCTCTCTGCCCCTCCCCCCGCTCGTGCTCGCTCTCTCTCTCTCTAAAATAAATTAAAAAAATTTTTTTTAAAAAGAAGGAAATAACAGGTAACATAACAAGATCCAACATTGTCTACTCATTTATTATACTCCATGGAGCAATAGGCAGTATTCGCTCTACGCCCCCCACCCCGCCAAATACGTATTTTACCTTTTTTTTTAACAGTAAAAATTACTTGTGGGAGTTTTGGAAAAAAAAAAACGAACTGTCAATATAAAAAGAAAATAAAAATCACCTATAATCCTATCACATAATTTTTATGATATAATGATATTTTACCATGTCATTGAATTTCCATTTTATGATGGCTTCATAATTTGTCACACTTTGCCTCTACTACACACTTTCAAATGTCCACTTTGCTTATGGATGTGTAAGTAGTTTACAAGTTTTTATGTAATAAAGTCACAGTGATCATCACCATATGGGGATCCTTGTGCTTAATGAAGTCTGATTATTGTGTTCCTGTCTAGTTCTACTCGCTGTCCCCAAACCTAGCATACACCTTGGCACCACATCACCAAGTAGACAGTGAAATTTTGTTAAAGGAATAAATACATTCTTACTGTAGAATTACTGAGTTAAACATTGTCCATTTCTAAGGCTGTTGACAAATTATTGGTACAGAATCTGGGATGGTCTTATTAATTTACGTTCCCACTAGCGGTGCCTGAGTGGTTTAACTCTATGGTCATATCCATAATTTTTAAAGGTAGCACATGGTTCTGTAAGCAATATTTATGTCTGTCTGTCTGCCTGTATGTATTTATCTATTTTTAAGTAGGCTCCACACCCAATGCAGGGCTTGAACTCACGACCCTGAGATCAAGACCTGAGCTGAGATCAAGAGTCA
>LNAC01000975.1:374351-407735 GCA_002007465.1 Ailurus styani
ATCATGACCTGAGCCGAAGGCAGAGGCTTTAACCCACTGAGCCACCCAGGCACCCCTTCCCCAGAATATCTTATAGGCTGTATTGTTTCAATGAAGTTCCCAAATGGTCCATTTACTGTATTTGTATTTTCAACCTTTTTTAAACTTATAATAGTTATATTAACTATTTTTCTTTATTAACTATTTTTGTGGTAACTTCTTTTTCTGTGTCATTTATTTGTTGAAGGAACCACAGATATTTCAATAAATACCTATAAATGAGGAAAACCAGATCCCCTCGCTATTTGTGGCTATCATTTATTGAGCATTTACTACCCTTGAGGGCTGGGGCAAGGCTTCACATGTATTTTGCTTTGCAACCTTATTAAAAAAAACCATTTTACAGTTCATTAAACTAATCACTACAGTGATTAAGAAATTTGATATAAATCATAGAGATGATAAGTAGCAGAGGTAGAATGGGAACACTGACTCATTTAGCTGCAGAGCCCATGCTCTACACACTGCCTTCCAAACAAGTCATTGTGATATGATTTGCAAACTAGTTAGAAAACCCCTATTATGGCTCCCCCCCAATGTATGAAACTTAAATACAGATAAATGCACATAACATCAGAAGGGTTCATGGACTCCAGGGATTCATGAGTGCAGTCCTTGGACTGGACTCATGTTAAGAATCTCATTTCCATTTAATACTGACATGTCGTTAATAAACAATCCCGAAGTCTTGGGGCACCTGGCTGGCTCAGTTGATAAAGCACATAACTCTTGATCTTGGGATCATATGTTCAAGCCCTGTGTTGGGCCTAGAGCTTACTTAAAGAAAAAAAGAAATAGGATAAAAATAAAGAAATAATTCTGAAGTCTTGAATGTCATATATAAATATATGTGATATATATAAATATATATGTTGTATAAATATATAAATGATGTTTGATACATATAAATATTTGTGATATATGATATATGAATATATCTATGAAAATATATGATATATAAATATATATAATAGTTCTGTTTCAATTTTTGCCTTATGCTTAGAGCACTATAATGGTGACCTGGAAACTCCAAGTACTAGTATAGCTTTAGATAAATACACTTAATTTCAGTAAATTTTGAGTTTTCTCATCTGTAAAATAACAGAGTTGAATACTAAGGTCCCTTCATGTCCAAAATTCTAGATTTTAAATTAACTGAATCAAAGAATTTTTAGATCTTCAGTTATTTGAGTCTTTAAGCTTTCATTAACATGGATTTTTTTTGAAAATTCAGAAAGTTTTCTGATTCCTAATTTTTTTAAATGTTTATTTTTGATACTCTCTTTGAATAACACAATAATTGGCCTGTTTATGTGCTTGGAGGCACCATATGTTTTGCCTTATAGCTGAGGAATGTGCAGCTCTTAAAAATACATGCCCTGTCCTGCGCCATCCTGGTACAACAAATGATTGATAGAGATTGAGTTATTATAACAGAACCTTGTTATAGGATCAGTGTCTCCTACTTTGAAAATAAATGACTCAGCCAGACGGCAACATTTATTTTCTCTAAATGACTAGGGATGTAGCAATAGGAGACCATTATCCTGTGACAATATTCTGTTTCATTGACATTATCTCACAAATGTAATTGGTCCATTACTAAATAGAGGTTTTGTTACTGATCAATTTCACGTGATTTCTAAAACCATTAGGATAATAAATATGCCATCATAGTAATTTCATTGACAGAATGTTCTTTTTTCCTTCATTTACATTTGTTAGAGGAAAAATATAGATTTAGGTTGAACTTAAACACTACAATTTATACCGGTTTTGACTACTTTTCCATTAAGAGAAATAGAATATTGTGCAGAGTAATCATATTTGCATCGAACTGCTGAACTAACGACCTTAACATTTTCATGATTTTTTTCTCTACCACACTAGACCACATCAAATCATAATTGTTCCTAAGCAATTAGTTTACTACCTCAGTTTAATGATTTTATTTGAAATAAGTTCCAGATCATTTCTAGGACTTTCCTGTAAATCCACTAAAGTAACACATCAGTTAAATCAACCCTAACCATTACCAGCACGGATAATAACAGCATTAGTAACAACAGAAACCTTGAGATGTCTTGTAGCATAAATGTTTCTAAATGCATGGCTTTTCCCCAAATGTTCTCCTCTAAAATCTCATCTGTAATCTTGTTAAATTAGAACTCTTCCAGTATCTTTCTGACTTTTACAGTTAAGGTTACGGTATTGATTTTATTTTATAGTCCATGGCTCTCAGATGCTTAACACTAATAAGCCTCTATAGCCAAGAGGTTTTCCCCAGAGGCACAGTGAATCGCAGCTATTTACCTATGCCAATACTTAATAAGGGACTAAAATATACTCCAAATCCTGCATAATTGTGTGGTGTTTTTCCTCCTTTCAAATGAGGTTTTCTGACATTACTCAAGACACTTTGTCATTGTTTGTCTGTTAAAATGAAATTGCTTAATGGACAAAAGCATTCTGAAGTATTTTTAAAAAGCAGTTTTCATTTATCAGTATTTATTCTTTTAGCACTGTTCTTCATTATTCAAAGGTTTTTTTTTTTTCTTTCTTCTTTTTTTTAATGTCTCAGGAAGGTGTTTGTGAGCTTCAAAGGGGTTTGAGTTTTAACTTTGTATTGGGTGTAGGTGTAGCCTGGAGACTTTTTTTTTTAAAGAGAGATGTGATAAATAGAGACTTGTAGTAACACGCAGCTTACTGTGCTTGGATTGAAATATACAATAGAGAGAGGCTTAAACTATCACAAATGTTTTAAACTGCTGAAGAATACGGTAACATGCACAAGTATAGTTAAGATTAAATAACTCAATGATTAAAGTAAGAATTTTCGTTTATTTAACATGAAGGCTACCATATTTTCTCCTTTAAAAAGAGAACTGATTTCATTTTAAAAAAAAAGATTGAAAAATTTAATTGAAGATGCTATCTTATCTCTTCTTAACATAGCTTGCCGTTTTTCAGAGTTATTTTAGAGTGTGATAAATGTAAATATATATAGAGAGAGATACTTTCTTAACATGGCAGCTAATTATTTTTTTGAATCATCTGGCATCATCATGAAACTACTGTAGTGGGATTAAGTCCATATGTCTTGTCATAACATTCAGAGCTTTTTGTTAACTTGGAGTGTGTGGGAAGGACTTATTCGCATTTGCCACACAATCATAAAATTTTACATCTAGAAGAGTCTTTAGAAACAGATATTCAGATATTCTCTTTTCTTTACTTGTGTTCTCAAAAATACACAGTTTTGCCTTTAGCCAACTAAATTGCAAATGTTACATTTAAGCATTTCATTGTATATTTTTGCAACATCCAATACTTAAGACTAATAAGACATTTCCTTACTTTAAGAAAGAAGTAACAAGAGGTGCCGGGGTGGCTCAGTCAGTTAAGTGTCTGCCTTTGGCTCAGGTTATGGTCCTGGAGTCCTGGGATCGAGCCCTGTGTCAGGCTCCCTGCTCAGTGGAGAGTCTGCTTCTCCTCTCTCTCTGCCCCTCCCCCCGCTCGTGCTCGCTCTCTCTCTCTCTAAAATAAATTAAAAAAATTTTTTTTAAAAAGAAGGAAATAACAGGTAACATAACAAGATCCAACATTGTCTACTCATTTATTATACTCCATGGAGCAATAGGCAGTATTCGCTCTACGCCCCCCACCCCGCCAAATACGTATTTTACCTTTTTTTTTAACAGTAAAAATTACTTGTGGGAGTTTTGGAAAAAAAAAAACGAACTGTCAATATAAAAAGAAAATAAAAATCACCTATAATCCTATCACATAATTTTTATGATATAATGATATTTTACCATGTCATTGAATTTCCATTTTATGATGGCTTCATAATTTGTCACACTTTGCCTCTACTACACACTTTCAAATGTCCACTTTGCTTATGGATGTGTAAGTAGTTTACAAGTTTTTATGTAATAAAGTCACAGTGATCATCACCATATGGGGATCCTTGTGCTTAATGAAGTCTGATTATTGTGTTCCTGTCTAGTTCTACTCGCTGTCCCCAAACCTAGCATACACCTTGGCACCACATCACCAAGTAGACAGTGAAATTTTGTTAAAGGAATAAATACATTCTTACTGTAGAATTACTGAGTTAAACATTGTCCATTTCTAAGGCTGTTGACAAATTATTGGTACAGAATCTGGGATGGTCTTATTAATTTACGTTCCCACTAGCGGTGCCTGAGTGGTTTAACTCTATGGTCATATCCATAATTTTTAAAGGTAGCACATGGTTCTGTAAGCAATATTTATGTCTGTCTGTCTGCCTGTATGTATTTATCTATTTTTAAGTAGGCTCCACACCCAATGCAGGGCTTGAACTCACGACCCTGAGATCAAGACCTGAGCTGAGATCAAGAGTCAGACGCTTAACCGACTGAGCCACCAAGATTCCCCCTCTATAAGCAATTTTTAAACATCTCCTCTGGAATATATTTAAAGAATAGTGTCTCTATGGCTTTTTGACTCTACCCTTGCACCTCTTTTTTGTCATTTTTATTTCATTGAAACCATTGTGCATCCCCTCACATTCTCTTCCCGTGAGCCAGGATAACTCTATTTTATTGTGGGAAAAAACGGGGACATGGAACAGTAACTTCACTCAGGGATTGTATAAAGCTTTCAAGGTAAAGGTATATCGCCCTCAGGCTCTGTGTCCCTTCTTCTGCTCCAGGACACATTCCCTCAGGGCACTTCCCAGCTTGCACTCCTTTATCTGTAGGTAGAACTTGTTAAGGGAAGGATCCCCTTGGTTCTCCGCAGAGAAACCGTAGAAGTAAATACTTCAGAGCTTTGGGCTGGATTCTCCTAGGCTTGATAATTGCAGTATTTCACGTAACATTTTTACGGTTATAAATAACCTCTAAACTTCCCCCAGGCAAAAACAGAGGAAGAGAATCCTTGGTCTCTGAGACCATTGAGTTGGCAGATCCCTGTTCCTTGCCTTCTCCTTGTCCTCTGGGCACAGGGCCCAAGCTGTTTCCTTCTCTCAGGACTGACTCTGGATTTATGGCCTGATGTGAAAGTATCAGATTTCTAGCTCCTGAACTGGTCCCACACCCTAGATGTGGTAGCCTCTCATGTGTTACAAACAGCGTTATTATTTTATGCAGATAGCTCTTTCCTTTCTCGTGTTGTCTTCCAGCGGCCACCCTGGCATTTTAATGGACAGCACAGATTCCCGTTTAGCTGAAGTTTGTTTTTCACCCCCAGTGTTTTGTGTTGCTTGACAGAGTTTCAGTGGAGTGATGGATGTGTTGACCACTTTTGCCTCATTCAGCAGTGGACTTGGTCTCTGTCTCTCAGGAGGTTTCCTGTGTCCAGAGTTTTTGCAAATTTCTAAACCTCTAGGAAAAACATCTATGAAACTCCAAAACCTTCTTTAAAAAAATTAAGGAAGCCTAGAAAACTATGAGAGGTCTTACCTGGGTAAGACTTGTCAATATAACATAATCTTGTCAAATCTTAGTGATGAAATGATTGAAACTGTTACCACATAGGCACTTGCCTTCTTTGGTCTCTGTCCTGCTCATCCTGAAGGGTCAAGGGTAGCAGAAGCTTCCCTGTTACTGTTTTCATTGCATCTTGAGTTTCCTTCTGGAAAGAAAAAAAAAAGAATCCTGTAACATCTTCTCAGCAGCTTGATAATGTAAAAAATAAAGAAGGTATTTTTAACAATGATGATGGCTTTTTAAGCAGTTCCTAATAAAACATACCTTAACCTTCAATACTGGAAACCAAGAGAAGCCAGCAAATGATGACTTGTACCTCAGGGGTTCATCTGGACTTGTTTCCAAGCATGGTATATAAATAAGAGAGACAACTTAGGAATATGAAAAGGATTGGGCCGTTAAAATATTTTGAGAGAATTTGGTTCTTTGTTAACTAGATAAAAATATGATTTTCTAAATTATAGGAATGACACAGTTAATACATTTCAATTTATTGTTATACCATGCTGAAATTAATAGTTTCCAGAAATTCAAGAACTCTTGTGTGCTCTTACATAATTGATTTGAAATAAATAGTTGTAAGCCATAAGTCTCATTATAGGGAAGAAGAATAGACTTTTTTTTCTTTTTTAAAGAAAATGATGTGTTTTCTAAGGAGGTGATAGAAATTCGATTTGTAACCTCAATCTACTGTGGCATATTGGAAAAGCTAACATATTGCTCTCCTCTGTGTGGAAAAGGAGCAGGTGTCCCAAACAGGCAGGTGTTAAGGTGGCTGTTTGAGCTTGCCCTAGATCACTGGTTGACTTCAGTGAAGTTCTACTAACAGGTGGCTAACTGATTGGAGTGCCATGTGACATTTATCCCGGGAGCGACTTGGATGACAGGCTGCTACAGACTGAGGAAGGGGTCTTTGCTTTGATGAAGAAATTGCCAAAACTCATGTCTCATTAGTGTTTCCTAAGGTTCTTTGGAAGTGAACAACAGTTTAATTAAGGGCTGACGTAAACACGTTTCTGCACACTTTCCCTGCAGCATTTTATCACATTAGAATTGATCAAAATTGTTGCCTTGGGCCGACTTGAACAGATATACATCTGGAGCACCATTTGTGCAAGCTGCTGATGAGTCGAGTGCATACGCTGTGTTTCACAGCAACGCTCTTCCTTTGTAGATGAAATTACCTTGTTGGGAGATGGGTTGATCTAACTCTTTATTTGCTTAAGCCTTTATCTCTTTGAAGTGATGCTGCGAAATGAATGACACATCAGGGCTTAGGATGTATGCATATCCCAGTGCCAAAAAAATTATACTATGGCTAGTAAAAATAATGGGATGACTTGATTTTGCAAAATACTTGTTTAAAGCTATGCTTGAATCACAATGAACCAACTTACAGAAGATGAACTTTCTCTTACATGGTGATCTTTTAGTGTGTGTTTAACTTCACAATTGGTTGCTAAAGCCATGGCTAATTGTCCAATTATAAATCTAAACAAGAGTATAGACAATGAAGGATACCACCATCAATGTGAATCTTTCTTTGTTTTTTTAAATTAGCCTTGCTGAGTTCTGTCCTGAAGAAGAATCTTCCCTACAATCTAATGTCACAATTGCAATTAATGAAGTTTTGTATTTGTATTTGTAAGGTCCGTCCTCTCTGCTGAACTATAAGCACCACCAAGTCAGGGAGAGAGCAAGTGGTCTTATTTAACATCTTGAACTTGAGGCCTTGCCCTAGCTTCTCACACTTACTAGAAATGCAGTGACTGATTCTATTTTCTTTTCTTTCTTTCTTTTTCTTTTTCTTTTTTCTTTTTTCTTTTTTTTTGCTTTACATTCAGTTACTTCACATCTAGTGGTCTCTGCTCATGAGACCACACATTTTACTGGTTATTTTATTCACCATATATACCGGTTATCAATTCACCATCCACCTGCTTTCACATGCAAGAGATTCTAAGATAAACTGCCTAGAAAGCGTCTGCTCAACCTCTTCTTCTGTCTTTCAGTGATAGAGTTTTAAAAATTCTCTTCCTGAACATGTTCTTCCAGCCTACATGTGTCTTTGCATATTTAATAAAATCATCTTCTGTGGGAGATAAGCCATTAGTCAACTCAAACACACACACACACACACACACACACACACACACACACACACATGCATACTCACTCTATGGATAGAACAAGTACAAAATAATAATAAAAAAAAACCATCAGATACTATCAGACACAAACACATGATCATTAAGGAAATCTAGACCTCCACAGTCCCAGGAGGGAATGCTTAAAGAGAAAATAAATCAAGTTGGTTCAGTGGATAAAATATTGTTCTGTAGCTGGAATAAAAGGATAGAAAGACATGATTTTCTAACCCAAGGGAATGTCTTCTGCAAAGAAAGAGTTAGAAGCCCATTCCTCCTTGTTCCCTCCTCCTCCAGGAGGCCATAAGTAAATGAGTTTAGCTCAAGTTTAAGTAAAATGGAATGATAAGGAAAAAGAAAAATGTGATACCATCATAGATCTTAAAGGGAGGAAGATATTGTCTGAAGGAAAAGATTTCCACTACTGTTTTTTTTTTAAGATTTTATTTATTTATTTGACACAAAGAGAGAGAGATCACAAGTAGGCAGAGAGACAGGCAGAGAGAGAGGCAGAGAGGGAGGAGGAGGCAGGCTCCCCGCTGAGCAGAGAGCCCGATGTGGGGCTCGATCCCAGGACCCTGAGATCATGACCTGAGCCGAAGGCAGAGGCTTTAACCCACAGAGCCACCCAGGTGCCCCTCCACTACTGTTTTTATAATGAGCCATGAGGAGGAAGGCCTGGAAAGAGACAAGACAGGAAATTTTTTGATTTAACCAGGTACAAGTGAAAAGGGTTGAGTGGAAGCTACAAGAAAGAGAAAAAAAAAATTAGAAAGCTTTTCGAAAGCATTTCCCTCCTGAGATGAATTCGTTTATAAAGTGTTATTTTCCAAATCAAATTTAAATGTCTTTGTCGGATGGCCAGCCCTTGCTGACCTTTGCTTCTTTCTCATGGACCACCAGCAACTCCTGCCTCCTTCCCACCACCAGACACACGGGCTAATCCCCTTCGTATCATCTTGCTTCTCTCGCCAACTTCTTTATTTCATGTATTATTCAATGTATGCATTATTATGTACGTATTATTATTCAATGTATTATATATTTATATATTATTCAGTTTTATTATTATTCAACTTATTTTCAACTTAATCTTTTTATGTATTATTCTTCCGGCTTGAGGGACAATACACTGTGAAAAGCATGACATTTGTTTTTTTCCACAGAAAGGTCACTTAAAACCATCTCTCCTATATACTCATTCCTCAGACATTTTTTTTTATATCTGTAGCCTAGAAGTGCATTAAAAATAGAAACAGTATCATTTTTCAGTTTGGCATGAGGTCTGCTAGACTGCAGACATTCAAAATAAAATTAAAATCAAAACAATACAAGTTTGATTCGTGATTAAAATGTAATAGCTAGAAACTCTACCCTTCCTTCTCCCCGATAATTGACATTTTATTTTTTATTCTTTCTCCCTTGCAGTGAGTTTTTTTCCAGTGACCTTGGTGGGGAGTGGGTCACTTCTGCGTTCCCTGCACACTTAGCGTATGCCTTGTACATGCTGGGTACCCCTATATCTTCATTGATTAATGGGCTCAAAAATAATTTCATCTGGTGGGAAGACAATGGCGGTCAAGCCCACTTTCTACACTGTCATTCTTTATCTGTTTCTAAAGAAGTAGTTTCCGTATGGACGGTGGATCATCTCATTCTTATTTTTACTATTATCAGTTCACTTGACTGTTTGAGGAGAAGACAATTTGTGGTCCCTTTTACAATTTGAAGAGTGAATTTTAATTTGTTTCTGCTGTGTTAGCTTCTGTAATTCCTTTATGTGTTCTGAACACGAAAGTACCAATATTATTCAGTACATGCCTAATGAGAACCCAATCAACGAGACCTGTAATAATTACCCAGGAAAGCCAAGTGTATTATTTTGAGTAAGAAATTCAAAGGATTCATTTCTCAAAAATTACGTCATCACCCATTTTCTTGAACTGCTGGACAAACCCCCTTGATTTATGTGTTCTTTGCAGAAAGTGACTCAGGTGAATCTGGCTACATTTAATGAGAATTTGGAAGCAGTTACAGGACATGTAATAGCCTTGACTGAGCATCCCCAGAAACGACAGAACTAGAATAACGCTCATTCTGCTTCCCAAGCTCTGGTCGTATTTCATTGTTTTTCAGTCATGTACAGTAAATGCTCTATTACTCATACAGGGAGTCTTTTTTTTTTTTTAAGATTTATTTACTTATTTGACAGAGAGAGAGAAAGAGAGCGTGCATGCAAGTGGGGGAGGTGCAGAGGGTGAGAACCCCCAAACAGACTCCCCGCTGAGACTGGAGCCCAATGAGGGGCTTGGTCTCATGACCCTGAGATCATGACCTGAGCCAAAACCAGGAGTTGGACACTTAACCAATTGAGCCACCCATGTGCCCCTAGAAGTGGAGTCGTTAGAAACTGATTACACGAGTTAATTTTATTTGAGATCTGGATTTAAGCACAGGCAAAGCATTAGAGTGTCAATAGGTTTCTTTTTCTAATAGTTAATTTTAAATTAAAAGTTTGGAATAGAAACTTATTACATTATCTGCAAAGTGAGGGATGGAATAAAGGTTCTTTCCAAAAGACCTATATATCTACGATTAGTTTCCAGTGGGGCAAAACCTATATTTGTAGTGTTATCTTTTAAAATCACTTAACTCTTAAGTGAAATTAAATAGTTTTTGGCATTTTGAAGGTATCTTAGCCAAAATGAACTTTTTTGGTCTGTTTTTAAATGGTCTTAACATTTTTTCTCTTTTTTTTTGGTAGCAGCATTAATTGCTGTGGTTTCGTTTGCAATTTCCTTTCTTCATTTTTTTCTTTTCAAGGAAGATATAAGGAAATGGTTCACCAGCGCATCAAAGTTCTGATAGTTTAGTGACAGCCAGGTAGTCACAAATTCTAGCTACAAATACACCTGTCATTTTTTGTAGACTGTGATGTCTGCTGTTTTTAACAGTAACATATCCATTCTTTAAGTGCCAATGTGCTGAAAACACATACTTAATTTTTTTGGATGTTTTTCCCAGAGCTTATGTAATTTTTCAAATGGTAAATCATAATGATAGCTAGTTTCTTATATTAATAGCACCATAAAATTTTTTTTTAAAACAGCACCATGAGGTCTTTTTCTCTTGTTAAAAAAATTAAGAATGAATATTATACATATATGTATATATATTCAATATGATGAAGTTTTAGGTTTTTAAAAATAACTTCTTTTTTCAGAGCTATAAATCAAAATGTTTGTAAGTGAAATATTGTGCTGTCTGCAGTTTGCTTCGAAGTGAAACGGGGGAGTGTAGATGGGCTAAATGTGAAATAAGGTTGGCTATGAATTGATAATTGTGGTAGTGTTATCTACCATAGCAATTGTCAACACTGTTTTATAATTCCCTTTTTTAACTTGGGTGTATCCTCTCCCTAGTTTTTAAGTTTTATAGAGGTTGATACTTAATCTAGTTCACCATTGTGTCTCCAACAACTAGTGCAGTGTCTGGCATAAATTAAGCCTTCAATAAATATTTATGGAAGGAATGTATTAATAAATCTGTCTTCTCAAGTGGTCTCCATGATTGGTATCTCCATTTTGGCTAACTCATCTTCCATGTATTTTCGGGAGGGACAGCTTTAAACTGTAAATGTGTGATCATATTTTCTCATCAATAGTTCTCCCCAATCAGGGCAGGAATTCAGATGTTTATACACAAAGTCTATGGCTCCTCATTCTGTGGGTCCTGCCAGCTACTTGCTCCGTCCTTCGTCTGTGTACTTCACCACTCCACAGACTACTTGTACCACTTGCTTATTCTATGCTCCCCTTCTTCAGAACATTTCCTCTCTCTGGGAGTGTCATCCCCGTCCACATTTTAAACATGGCGCCCCTGAGGCACCTTCCTTTAACCTGAGGAGGCTGAGGTGGTCACTGCCCTGTGCAGCGAAGCTAGCAAACAGCACAGCACAACACCCCTGCTTTCAGCACGCTTCCTCCCCCTCAATTGTTGACAGCCATTTTCTTCTTATCATTTTCTTCTTCATTGACAGTGAGTATCCGTACAGCAGTTTACTTTGTATTTTTCATAACATCCTTACTTTACCTGGAAAATAGAGGAAGCCAATAAATATTTGCAGAATGAGCAAATTAAGGAATGTACTTTTTGTTAAACAAGTAATGAGTTTTCCATAGAAGATGTTAAATCAGTGATAGACTTACCAGCTTTCCCAAAGGTTGTTTTTCACATTTGCACCAGGTTTTCCTCATTTTTTTCCACAGTGTAGTCGGCAGGTCAAAAGACAAACCCCTGAATCGTATAAATCTAAGAATGAAATGCTGAGGCAAAAAAGACCTTGATGTGAACCAAGGCGCCAAGGGAAACACGATACTTAGTTTTTCAAAAGTTCAAGATTTATTTAGGAGGAGAAATAATTCTGATGATAATTTTAGTAAAGCCTCGCGTTAACTTCAGTGGAGATTGTTTCTGGCAGATATTTCAAATCTCCACTGTAACTGGGTCTTTGACCCTCAGTACATATTTTGTAGAAGAGCCAAAGTACAGAAATAATGAAATGTTGGAGAATAAGATCTCTTGTTATATTAATGTGAACTTTATAGCTGAAGAAAGTCATAAAGTTTGGGTTTTTCCCTCTTCCTTTGCAGATATGTCTTCTCCGACTACTATGAAGAAGCCTGAAAAGCCACTGTTCAGCTCTACATCTCCACAAGATTCTTCCCCAAGATTGAGCACTTTCCCCCAGCACCATCACCCCGGAATACCTGGAGTTGCACACAGTGGTGAGGAGTTTCAAGCATAGACGAGAAGCCTCCCTCTTGTTGACAGAGCTCACTCTCAGGGATGGAGCAAGAGTTGTAATTACAGCTTGGTGGCCATATTTTCTCAGCCGAAAGAGGGAGGGTCATGTTCCAATCAAATATTGTTTTCTTACCACTAGATGAGAAAAGATTTTCACAGCATTCAATTAAATGACATTTGTGAATGTATTTTTAATTGCCTTTATTGGAAAGATTACAATCACAAGAAATTAGAAGATATGGGATACGTAGTTAACTGTAGCTTCAGGATTCATCCCCATTCTATATATCTGACTAAAGAAAGACAGGATTTCAAGTATGTTACTAAGTTTGGAGTATTTCCAGAGGCATATTAAGATATACAGACACTATTTCCATAGATGTTATTTTCTATACAAAAATCAATATTTAATTACTTATTGAGGAGTGAAATTAATCAGAAAAATAAGAGATTCTTTGACAGTTTTTTTATGTGCACAAATAAATGCAGGCTAGTACATTTGATATTGTGTCTAATATCTTAATTTACATAGGAAAAAGAATTCCAGTATTTCACATTTATACTTTAAAGAACAATTAAACTAAATCCCGTTTCAAAAATTAAAAGTGAGATATAATTAATAAGCAATACTGTATACTTTCTCTACCTATTGTTCTTGAGCCCTAGAAAGGAGTATACTGAATTTTTGGTGGAGAAAGTTTTATATATAAATATGTTTGTAGCAATACTCTTATTGCTTTACGTTTATAGATAGGCAGTTTCTTATTCTTCAAACAAATTGAATCTGGTTTTTAAACCTTTATTCAAAGGATATAAGTGCAGTTATAAAAAAGTCCTTAGCTTTGATCTCTAAGTGTACATTGCTATACTTTAAAAATACACGGTCTTTACTGCTGCCACTAATTATAAAATTAAGAAAGGAATATACAAATCAAAGGCAGTATAAAATTTTAATATTTATATTGTTTGTACTGTTAAATAGGTCAAAAAAATCAGTAACTATTTCATGGATCTGTAATGTTGAATATTTGGCAAAATTAACTTAGCAGTCAAATCATCCATGTATTATGACACCTGATTAAATTATTCAGAATTCTGACACTGGGAAAAAATTAAATAGTACACTTTTATATAATGAAATCTAGAGAAGCCTTCCACCTTGGTCCTTCACCAGATACTTACTCAATATGTAATGTATTAGGGCCTGTGGTAAACACCTTGGTCATGAGATACAGTTTCTGTCCTTTCAAGAGCTCACGGTCCAGCAAGAAGACAAGGAGACCACATCAGCTAGGCATGAAATCCGAATAGGACTAGACACTTGGAAAAGGATTAGATGCCTGAAAGAGATGTGTTCTTCTCTAAAGTTTAGAGAGTGAGTTCTCCACCAGAAGGAAGAACAAGGCAGGAGGAAGGTTGTTTCAGACAGAGCGAATAGCCCAAATCAGTGTCAGAAAGGTCATTGCAACAAGGAACTGCCATCTATCCAAGGATCCATAAATATCTCCATGTGGCCTGGGAAGAGAGAGTGGCCAGATATGAAGCCCATGAAGTGAGCAGGGTGGGTTCCCTACAGCCCTTGAGGACTGTACAAACCTGTGAAGTTGCTACGCTTTTATCCTGGAAGCAGTAGGGAGCCATTGAAAGATTTTGAGCAGAGAAGCGACGTGCTTGAGATGGCATTTTACAAAATTCATTCATGTGAGACTACAAAGGCTGTATTAGAAGGAGCAAGACTGGAGGAAAGGAGACAATTAGGAAGGCTTTGCAATAACGTAGGCAGGAAATACATGTACATACATGTATGCACATATGAATTCTTTTATGATGAAGGGAAACGTTTTCTGCCTGTATTTTGCTTTTCCTATTTTCAAGGACTAGGATGACCTTTATTGATACAAAGTAGCCATTTTTACTTTCAGTTTGAAATACTACATTCTACTAGCTTCTATTGAGCCAGCCACAGCTTCTGTGAGCACAGTACAAGGGAGCCCAGAGCTTAAGCCCTGATTTGATTATGTGCGGGTTCCATTGAACAAAGATCTCTTCCAAAACTACACTGATCCCAAAGCCCAGGGGCCCAAGATCGAGCTGCGTATATATATCCTTCAAGGGTTTGTGTACAGATGTGGGTGAAGAACGTAGTTACACGGTCTTCATCTAGCTGAGATTAAGAGCACTTCAACACCAAGTAAAAAAGATGTCCAATTAAACTTAGGTGTTTGCATTTCCTTAAATTATACTTTCAGATATGGCTACTTCTGCAGCGAAGTAGTATGTCAAAAAGGAGTTCTGTTTGAAGAAATATATAACTGTTCTGTGAAATGCATCCCTTTGATGGAGGATGCACACACTTCAGTGTGTGGAAAGATCACGCAGCGCACTTGTTTAAATTGTACTTTCTGGTGCCTTATCCCTGGAGGGCCTCGTGAACTGCTAGGTTTGTGGTTAAGCCCAGGAATCTGCATTGTAACAATAGTCCAGAGGATTCCAAGTGACCTGGACATTCAGGAAGCAAACTTGTGACCATAAAATTGAATTTTTGACTCTTTGCTGAGATATATTCTTAATTTCTCATGTTTTCTGAAAAAAGCTTTCTTTGGGGAAGATAGGTAATATCCCTTTAAAAGTATATATGTGTGTGTGTGTGTGTGTGTGTGTGTGTGTATTTTTTTTTTTTTTTGCACATAATTACAAAGTTAAAGATAAGTTAGTCCAGATGATTTTCATTAATAGGTCATGGAAAGAATTTATTTTTCATATTGTTTGCTAAGTTGTCTCATAAAACACTAAACATTTATCATATGTGATTTCCTATGATTTGGATCAAAACATTAAATAGAAACAGACATTTAATCTTCACTTCTACATATACTCGTTGGTACTCTTAAATTGTACTTATGTGGTTATTTTCCTCAACATTATAGAGATAATGATCGTGCAATTATATTCTTTCCCATTTTTCAAACTTAAGAATTATATTTCAGATATATGACTAAAAAAATTATGGTCATACTGATGTTGGAAAATTACAGCACAATTAAACATCATCTACGTCACATATGTTTTATATATTATTTCCCTTTATAAAATATGTGATTCATTAGTAAGTTAATATGCCTATATGAAAGTTTAAATTCACATTTCTGTAGGCTTTATTGTTAGTCTTATCTTAACATCTTTTAAGCTGCATGTAATAAAAAGAGTAGGAAGAAAAATAGTTACAGAATAGAGCTTTTTTGGTTTTGTTTTTAAGATTTTATTTATTTATTTGACAGAGAGCGAGACAGCAAAAGAGGGAATAGAAGCAGGGGGAGTAGGAGAGGGAGAAGCAGGCCTGATGATCCTAGGACCCCGGGATCATGACCCCAGCCGAAGGTTCACGACTGAGTCACCCAGGCGCCCCAAGCTTTTTTGGTTTTGAAAGGAACATATTCATTAGGGAAAAAAGCTCCCAGGCCCTACGATCAAATGTTCATAAGCATTCGTCCAATGATCAGGTGCTTATTCAGCACATTATTGTTTCCTAATGATTGGCTTCTCTTTTAACCAACCATCCGCTAGGACGGATAGGGAAAATATTTTTTTTAAATTGGAGTAAGTACACTTCTGTTTTGAATTTCGGCAGAGAGTCTGTGTGTGCCCCTGCCTTTTCATTCATGCCGTGAGTTGCTCTGGACCTGAGACACAAAGACTTTCTGATCAAGGACTGTATTCTGATGGGAAATAGCTCTGCTTAAAGGAACGTTTTATGGAATATTGGCTTCCCCAGCACAAGAGACGCTCCCTCTGTCTCAGCCGTCCACGGGGCTGGAAAGCCAGATGGCTCGTTCCCCGGAGCGGGGCTGGGTCTGTGCCTTCTCGCTGCCGGCGTGGACGAGGGGGTCCGGCCCGGGCGTGTGGGTGGGTCACGCGGAAGCAGGGACGAGCCATGAGCTGCCGGTCTCGCCGGGTCCTGGGGNGGGGGGGGGCGGGGGGCGCCGGACTGACGGCAGGCTCCCCTTTTCTGTCCTCTGCAGTCATCTCGACTCGAACTCCACCTCCACCTTCACCGCTGCCATTTCCAACACAAGCTATTCTTCCTCCAGCCCCGTCGAGCTACTTCTCTCATCCAACAATCAGATATCCTCCCCACCTGAATCCTCAGGATACTCTGAAGAACTATGTACCTTCTTATGACCCATCCAGTCCGCAGACCAGCCAGGTAAAAACGAGAGAGCAAATGAGATTAGAGCCTAAGGGAGATGGAACAGGTCTGACTCTAAGACGGGAAGCTTATTCAGACGGTATGTCTGGCAGATCGTCAAGCGTTTGAAAGCCACCTTCAGGAAGTTTCTTGGTGACTCAATAGGTTTTTATTTAAAGGTGGCTGAATGACAGGTAGGAAGTGTCTTGCCCCAAAGGGGCACATTTGTGAAGATGTTTCTGGTTTGATGTTTTTGAGTTTTCACTGACTGAAAAGAAAGTTTATGCAGAAAGTACACTGCCAAAAAAGCTCAGAGCTGTAGTTCACACCTCTGAAATACCTGGTTTAACACAGAGACAGAGTGCTTATTTCAGGCAGGAGCAAGGTATGCGCTAAAATAAACACACACAAAAGAACTTACAGTTGTATTTAGAGACCAACTATTAGGTATTAAAATAAGATTTGGTAATGTAAACATTGTCAGCGTTTGATGACTACTTGAATATTCTTTGTACAGACATGACTACATTTAATAATGACATTACCAGAAGTGTCTTCTCTTTTTTCTTTCTCTCTCTCTCTCTCTCTCTCTCTCTCTCTCTCTCTCTCTCTCTCACTTTTTAAACACTATGCAGTGGTTTTAGGGACTTTTACTGTATAAGTATAGTGACTCATATGCCTTTCTCACTCCTTAAATGTGTAGTTTCTTCTATGGAGGGCTCACTTCATCGTGATTTGATACAAGAGCACTTTTCATGATCAAATAGATAAGCTTTGTGACAAAGCTGGCACAAATTATAATATCCAAAATCTGTAATGTAGTTCTGATCTTAAGGTCTGGTATTTGGCATTGCTGCTTTACCTTCAAGACTTCTGCCCACTCCTTACTATACCTTTTACTGCTCTGAGATTGTCATAAGCATTCTGTCTTTAATGCCGTTCAGTTACTAAAATGCCAGTGAATAGTATGTGCATATTAATTTCGAATTAACGAAGAAAAAATCCGAAGAAGTCATTTTTGGTCGTAATTGTTAAAATGAAGCAAAGTGGTCTTTTTTGAATGTTTTATTTTGAATAATAACATAGCCAACACTATTTGGGTTACTTAAAAAATTACCTGTACTTTTAATTCTGTTGACTAATAATACTCAACTAAAGACACTATTCTTGAGTTGTGACTTTGTAGTTAAACCATTTGTATTTTAGAAGAAAACGTACAAATGGTATAGCACTTTTGATGACTATAATAAGAATTACTAAGTGAAAGAGTGGAATCTTAATATATCAGTTTAGAAATAAAATTTGCTGTCAGATTGTGGATTCAAGAGTCTCAGTTCCATAAAGCATTTTGCTAGACTCAGCTGGGAACAGTGCGCACAAGGTCTGATTTTAATTTGTGTAGAATTTCCATGAATAACAAAGTCTAATTAAGACATCCATTAAAAGTCCTTAACGTTAATTCAGTGTGGAAAATCTTAGAGTTCCATTGGATTTTTTTTTAACTGATGTCTTAATTAGGCACTGTTAGGGGAAAAATTATGCAAATTAAAATCAGGCCCTTAGTGTTACGCATTTCTTTAATTATTCAGTGCTTGTTTTAGGTATATTTCCATTTCTTTATAAGTTAAGAGGGCATATTAGGTGATAATCTGCCTTATTGTTCTGCTTTTCTTCCTATTTTTAAGGTAAAGATCCAGCTTCTGAGAGAAGCATCTTACTTTCATCTCAATTAAAAAAAAAAAAATCCCCTCTCAGGATCTTGAATAATAGGAGCAATGTACTAGGCAGGGTAATCCTTTCCTAGTGCCGTTCAACTTCGTCTTCAGATAAGGTGTCTCTCTTTTCCTTTCTGTGCTATGGAAGTTCATCTAACAGCCTTAAAGGAGAAGCTTTGAGAATAGCTTCGTCTGTTTGAACCAGTAGAAAACCCAAAAAGAATAACCCTCCCATTCTTCCAGACCCTGAATTCTAGAAAAGTTGTCTGATCGGCTTGGGACCGACTTGTTTCATTTTAGTTTTATTCTTTTCAAATGAGAGAAATGTCTGTTAGTTCATGTCAAGGCCATTCCAGCAGACAAAGCTTGCAGAATGGGCGAAGTAATATCAGATTTTATGGCAGCATTTTCTCGACATTATTGTCATTCTTCTGTCCCGTGTTCTCAGGTAGGTCCTATCAAACTGTTTTGGTGAGCACAGTATACAGAAATGCTTTTTACTACCAAATGTACCACCAATGATAAAACGAGATCGCTCTTCTTTCTTGAGGAAGACACATAAAACGGTCTTTTGCAGGGTTCAGATAACCAGAAGCTGATGGTCTGCTTTAGAAAAAACTACTTTTTCCACTTGAAAGGAATATGCGTCTTTCTAGTAAACTGCAGAATAGTTTTTATGGGCACATCATAGCTGCTTTGATTTTTAACTCCAACTCAAAACCAGTTAATTTGCATTTCAAAAGAGGACTCTTGATACTTACCTGTTTAGCTCTAAAAATGGGGGGCTTGTTCACCTGTGGTCCACTCTCCTTTCCCAAATTTCCTCCAGCCCTGCACTGATTTTGATTACCAAGTCTAGCCACTGAGATGCCTCATGCTCCCCACAGCAATTTGGAGATTAATTGCATTGCTGGTGCACAGATTAGTGTGAGACAGTCATGCTATTCAGTGGATTGTTTTAAATAAAATTAGCCTAAAGATACAACCCTCTCATAGGTTTCCGTAGGGGGAAACTCTGGTCAATTTTCCTGACATAAAGTTAAATACTTAAAATTACTCATGATGAATAGGCAGGATATTCAAGAAGTCCATTTTCTTTATAGAATAAATAATGTGGCCTCTGAGGAACCCAACCGAAGACTTAGTTCTTGTCTGTAAGTTACAGTATTTAAGTGTTATTAGCTGTTCATCTTTTTGTCTAAAGAAATGTCTCCTGGTAATTTATGGGCAGGTATTTAGATAAATATTCTGCTTCATTGCATTCTTTGCCTTTAACAGTGCTGATTAGAAAGACTAAATATTTGTGGAGAATACTTTCATGGCAATTGGTATGAACACCATACAGTGGAGAATTCCAACATGAAGTGTAATCAAGAATAGCGTTTCTGTCCAGAAAAATGCATTCCAGTATTTTTTTTTTCCAAACAGTGTACCCTTAGGATTTTGTCTCCTGCCACATATACTATTTTCATACCCGGGTCTAAAACTCAGATATTAATATCTTTTCTATCATTGCCCTGGGGAGTTTCTCAGTTGCTTCCCACAAATGTCAACAATAATGTTTTGTGTAACTCTCCATGCCCAGCCATGGGGGAGGAACTTAAGTAACAAAGTATATTTGATTGCCCTTCTGCTTTACTTCAGCACATTTTAATTGACTTTGGAAATCTTTTATTTGTAGCTGTAAGGTCCGACCTAGTCCATCCTTGGCTATCATTGTGTGGATCTGAAATTTTAAATGTTTAAAATATCATTCTATCTGCTCGTCTGAGTAAATCAACGAAAGTGAATCCTGGAATCTAAATGGCTTGATGTGTGTGTCCAGACATCCCTGGGTGTGATGGAGAGCTAGAGTTTTTGAACGCAGAATATAGGCCCTGACTATAAATGATAGAAACTATTGAGTTTGATGTGTTTGATCTCTTGATAGCCTCATCTTCTTTGTGTCAGTGATAGCATCATTAGGAGAAAATCATGTTCTGAAAGCCCAAAAGTGACTCACTGTAGAAAACGAAGAGCGGAGAAGAAGAGGGCATGGTTTAAATTCTCACTAGGTCAGGAAGGACTTACATTGTTGTCTTGGGCTCAGCATGTAAGTCTCCCCTTGAGTCTTCTATGCTACTGAATGAAAGGATCAGGTCTACCTGGCTCTCAGGGATGTTGTAAAGATGACCTCACCAATGCAAAGTGTTTTGAAGGTGAAGACTTTCTTTGAAATGCTGCTGCTCCTCCTTTTTACTACTAACTGCTGATTGGTCTCTGTGACTTAGACTTGAGAGGGCTTGTGGCGTTCCCAGCAAGGACGCAGGGTTCACGCGTCCAAGTGCACTAAGTGGAGCTGTTGGAAGAGACGACTGCCTTTTGGATTGTTTCACCCGGCATTCTGTTTTTGTTTTGTAGCCTAACAGCAGTGGTCAAGTGGTAGGGAAAGTGCCTGGCCATTTCACACCTGTCTTGGCACCCTCTCCCCATCCCAGTGCAGTGCGACCTGTGACCCTGACCATGACAGATACTAAACCCATCACTACATCCACTGAAGGTGAGGCAGCTTCACCTACAGCAACCAGTAAGTATTTCTGTAGGAAATGAGAAATGTCCATCAAAGGTGCCATTGGATACCTGATCCAAGGTGGAGAACACGGCAACTTTTCGGACCCGATGGAGATTTCTCATTTATGTGGAACTAGCAGGCATGTATGTGACCTGGCTATCACAAGCTCTCTCTTATCAAATTTCAGCCCGTACATCATATTTGAAAAGGGAGAAGCTTATTCATTTGAATAAACAGCTCTAACAAAAATGATAAGTCACGCCTGCTCGTTCAAGGTATACACTGAAAAGACACCGAATAACATATTATAGTGTGCAAGGTTTCTCTGTCACCCAGAGAGAGAGATCAGATAATTGTTACTTATTGGAGCATTCTTATAGAAATCAGTGTCCTTCACAAGGCAGACTGAATCCATGCCTCTGGAAGATAATTGTACGTTTATATTGCCGTACATTATGTCATTGCAAAAAAAAAAAAAAAAAACCCAGTTAGCATGATGTTGGGTGCGAATGAGGACATTTTGAAGCTGGGTATTAGGTATATGTAAGCTACCTACACTTTCATTGTCTGTGACTTTTTTTTTTTTTTGCTTATCATGGTACATCAGGGACTACACTTTTTAACATGGCCATAACATTTTAAATGTCAGAGATTTAGCCAGTGAACTTAACATAGAACATACCAATAAAGCAGTGAATCCTTTGCTTCTTCATACAGAATACTCCTCAATTCACAGAAAATTACTACACAGTTTTTCAATTGGCTTCATCCAAACCAACAGGCTTCCTAGAACTAGTAAAGTGGAATGGATAAAGTTACAGTCAGGAGGAATTAGTAGTCTCCTCATCAATTATGCATTCCATATCTGAAATTCAGAGGTTCCATTTTGTTTCCTGGAGCAAAAAAATTGACATGCTCTGGAAATTTCTAAATGAAATTACAGAGACACCACTGGCTCTCTCTTTCTCAGGGTTTGGAAAGATGTTTTCTTTTCTTTTCTTCTTTTTTTTTTTGTGGCTTCTGAAAACTTAGAAAGGAACACTACAAGAAAAAAGGACAATACTTTGAGGGTACAGTGAATTCAGCATTTCTTTCTCAAAATTCATGAGGCCCCATAGCCTAATCAGTCCATGTAGGCTTGTAGTTCCCATCAATAATAATAATTGTTATAACTGGTCTATTGGTAGAGGGTCCAGTGAGCACTTCCCTGAATGCACAGATGAATGAAATCCAGTCAAGGAAGACTAAAAATTCTTTTGTTCTAAAGATTAGCTATGTACACTACAGCCACTCAAATACTTTTAAAAGTGGATGTGTTGGCATGTTTTACCAAAGTCAGCAATTTAAGGCAAATAGAAAACAAAGATTTTTTTTAAGCTTTCATAAGACTAGCACAGGATAAATGATCCAAATCAAGTTCTAGAAACTTCAGGTACCTACTCTTCTCATGACATTAAGAGATGACATTCAAGGGAGGCTCAGACCCACATGATCACAGCTCACTATCCGAGTGCTGTCAACCTGCTTGCTAATGTGTTGTTCTTGTACTCACCTGTAGGTTGGTTAAAAGAGATCTGATTTGACTATTAAAATTGCAAAATATTCAGAAGGAATATCTTGGTTGTGGAAAGACGGCTGTATCAGCCCATTTTCCACTCCTACTTAAAAGAAATAAAGTGAGTTGTTTTTCTTTCCTGTACACAAACTTGTAGCTCTAGCTACAGCGCTAGATATATGAGACAGCGCTAATAATGAAATGATGAAATGAAATAATGAAAAATTGGTCTTTGAACAGATAAGTCAATAAAATTAAAGAAAACACATAGACCAGGAAACCTGTTTTCCATGGCTGAAAAGAGAAAATACCAAAGACTTGTTGCCACCCTATGAGGGTGAGGCTTTTCTCCAGCTCTCCGTGCTGTACATTGAATTCCAGAGGCCTTGAGATTGAGAGGGGGCCCCTGGCTCTTAACGGCTGTCCTTGGATGGGCCCTTTATTCAGGAGTAATTAATGCTGAATTGTGAGCATCTTCGCTGTTTTAAAAAGTTGGCCCAACAAAGCCTCAGTGGATCTAATTCTGCAACCCTTTAAATGAACACGGCAGACTTAATATATTTAGTTAAAAAAAACCCCCAAAAACCTTTTAAAGGTTAATGTCTGGATTTCTTATTAATCTGATCGTGTTAAACCAAACATTTTAGCTTCCTTCAGAGCTGTAGATGTCACATGAATGGTGAACATGCAGTTCTGTTTATTCCAGCATGGAGCAATGGGATGGTTTACTGCTGGGAACTCCTTTCCTTGTGAAAACAAACAGATCTTTGGGACTAGGGAGACGTTTTCTTTGGAAAATTCACTGTGCACCAAAAAGCACCTCTACAAAAAGTACGTCCCAAAGTGAGACTAAATAACTTAAGGAATATTCGCCAATAGGTACTTAGTGCCTGGTGGCCAAGTATTTCAAAGGTGTCACCACCCCTTCCCTGGACCAGTCACAAGAAATCGACTTTTTGTGCTTATAGAAAAGAAAAAAATATTTTTTTCAGAAACATTTCTTATCAAATCTAAGGGCATTTTCACACTAAATGAAGTACTGATTCGCTCTATATGATATAATAAGTATAGGCTTCTCCCTCATGTTAGGAGTATTAGATTTTCTCTTTAGTAAAACATGTTTCATTTTGTATCATCAAGCACATCTGCTTAAATCCCACCCATTACAAGCTTTCACTTTTTCCTAATAGACTTTCAGTCTTACATTTAGAATCATAGGCCATCATTGATTATCCCCTTATCAGACAACTATCTGATGAAACAGGACAAGTAGGAAAAGGACTCTTCTACTTAGCCAGTCCTTGGTTCTCCTGCAGGACTGAACCAGAGCATGTAAGTGTGAGATGCCCACACCAGAGGCTGGGATGTGGTTGATTGGACAGATTTTTGGGGAGGGGGTTAAACGCATTGAGTTGAGGTCAACTGCCATTTCTTTTATATCACTTGGTGTTCACTCAGACAAAAGAATAGAGAAATAGAGACAGTTTTTTGGGGTTTTTTTTGGTTGTAATCCCACGTCCTGGGTTTTCTTTTCTTTTTTTCTTTTTTTCAAGATTTTATTTATTTGACAGAGAGACATCACAAGTAGGCAGACAGGTGGGCAGAGAGAGAGGGGGAAGCAGGCTCTCCGCTGAGCAGAGAGCCGGATGCGGGACTCGATCCCAGGACCCTGGGATCATGACCTGAGCCGAAGGCAGAGGCTCAACCCACTGAGCCACTCAGGCGCCCCTGGGTTTTCTTTTACATGGACAGGGTGTTCATTCTGATAGTTCACAATTTTTATCTTTGTTTCTGTTCTTCCTTAATCAGCCTACACAGCCTCAGGCACATCTCAAGCCAATCGATATGTGGGACTAAGCCCAAGAGACCCATCCTTCCTACATCAGCAACAGGTGGGCAAGCTTCACCCAGGTGTGACGGTGTAGCACGCTTTCGCATTGGTGCTCTCTCCATGCTGCCTCTCAGATCTGGACTCAGACGGGGCTCCCGGGGCTTCTGGGAAAGAAACCGATCATTTCGTTTTCCAGAATATTTTCTCATTTATCCTTTGTTTCTTGCCTCTCTAAACAGGCTTGCTCAAATTGGCTCCATTGACCTTTTCCATCTCTGTGACCTCTATCCGTAACACCCATGATGAATAAACTGGGTCTCAGCCAGGGTATTTTCCTCAGTCTCATTGGCTATTGAGAACTTACTAGCCTTTAGCTTCCGAAGACAAAAAAAAAAAAAAAAAATTGAAAACTAATTGAAAAGCCCATTAGAATAGAAGCAGTACACAATTTGTGTTTTTGAGCTCTTTCATATTTTCCAGATGTTTTACTCATTTTGGACTTTTAGTCCAAGAGGATGAGTTATGAAGCTAAAATCTCGGGCGACACATCATTCCTGTTTTAATATGTTTAAATTGGTTTACTGATTTCAGATGTGATAAAACACTTTTTTTGGTTCTGCTTTCTTACATCATTTATGTTTCAAGTAGCATTTTAAATTTCACATCTCATTAATGCTGTAAATTTAATGCAAATGAAGTGTTTACCCAAACTGTGAAAATATACAGCCAGGATTAATGGTGGCTTATAAACAAATTAGCCACAGTCAAAAGCATGGAACATACCAATACAGAAATCCCACGATTCTAGTTACAGGATGATAGAAATAATTCCAAACACTTCAGAATTTAAATATATTTTATGATGCATATGTTTGCTGCTCTCAAACTCTGATAGCAGAGCGGTTTGAAATAAACAGGGTACAAAATAAAATAGGGAAAAATAGGCTATCGTGAATAAGAAAGAGCTCCTATAACTAACTGGCTCTTTGTAAGATGTATGCACGTATGTCGCATCTGTGTTTTTTTGTACGTGGCCAGCCTGTGCAGGGACTCATGCCTGCTTCTTTTGTCCTGGACTTGCCCACCTAGCTTGTGTTGTATCTCTCTTAGCCATGCCTCATGCGGAATTCCCAAGTCCTGCCCAGTTGTGGACCAAGGTAGCAGACCATGTAGATCAAAGGTCACCACATGCGGAGTTCAGAGAAAAATCATAAAGATGATAGCTTATTCAAGATACTTGACATTGTGCCAGATTTTTAAAAAGCAAAACAAAACAAAAGAGTGAGAACTAACTGAAAACATCTGTACACAGTTACGAAAATACCAAATAATAATTAGTGGTTTTGCCCGCCATTGGCTTTTCAACATAATTCTCTGGAATGTTGCTTTTTTTCACCTCTAAAATTGCTGTAATATGAAATGTGTTATAATTACTATAATATGGTTCTATTTGACAAACGTATATGTTCACTGTATTTTCTAAAAACATATGTAGGATTTATAGGTTTAGAGACTTGTTCTTTTAAAAAATCATTCCACATATTTTCAGAGATATTTTTCTGAATAGACACATCTCTACTTTCTAATTAATTTTTAATTCATAGACACATGCCTCCATTATTTAAGCCTTTAGCACCAAACACATTTAGATGATACCCAGTTCCATGTATTTAGAAGCAGTCTTCCCATCCCCCTGTTACTGTGGCAGATTTAATATTTTTTTTTATATTTATCACTTATGACTAACGTTGGAGGCTCAGGGAATTATGATCACAAAAGTTCATCATGCGAAAGTTACTTCTTCTTTCACATATCCCAAGGATAAATCAAGAAAACTTAGCAAGTATCAGGAAAGTGTGAGTCTTAAGATAGATGGAGTTTTGAGCACATTTTAATTGGAACAAATATATAGATATATAGATATATAGATATATAAGTTCCAGAACTACAAACTTTCTTCATCAAAGACCACCACTTCTTGTTTAAGTGGGCAATGTCAAGTGAAGACCCCTTAAAAATATAAATAATAGTTGTCTGGTCAAATGTGGTTGACATTTATGGAATGTACTAGTATTTACCAGGCAAATGAATAATTTTCCCGGCATATAATGGAAGACTTAGTGCTGCTTTTTGAAATGAAGAAGCTCAATATGCCAAATTTATAATGAGCTACAATTTTGAGCCATGCAGAAAATGCATGTACATGCATCTCATACTATACGTGAATATTACTGAAATAAGGTTCCAGTTAAAAGATGATTACTTTTATGCTTTTAAATTTTAAGAGAAGCAATGAGCTGAAGTTTCAGGCTTACTATCCAGGAACAGAGGGACAGAAATAGTTTAAGTGACTTCAGTAGAGTAAAGGTTATGCTTTCCCACAGCAGAAATGAGATTGATTTACTGTGTCCTTTCATTACTTTACAAAGATTTAAAAGAGACCACTCTTGTAACAGCAGGTTCTAAATGCGTTTGGTTTAAAGCACTCAGTGATGAATGAAAAGGAAAATCAAGGGGTACATGAAATAAAGGTGATCAATCATTTTATATTAGCTAGGAGAAATTCAAAATTAGAAAGGCAATGGATTTAGTCTGAGAGAGTTCTTTTAAACATTCCCCATAGCCTTTAATATACATGACCCCTTAAGAATAAATATTGTCACCAGGTACATTCTTCAGTTTATTGGCGGCTGCTTTATAAAGATTTATCCTTTTAGGTTATCAAAAGTATTGATGTGCAATGTGCAGTGCTATTTTTTCTCAGAAAAGAACTTTAATATAGCCTACATAAATTAGGGTTAACGATAAATTTAAAATTGTTGAATAATTCTATCTTATTAATAATCTTTCCACAAGATGACAATATAGTAGATCTTTCAATACAGTCATTTCTAATAACACAAGGATTCTGGCCTTCTGCGATTGGCCAATGTTAAAATTAACCCTATACTCCACTTGTAAGAGTAATATATCCGTATTGGCAAATTTGAATCCTAAAAGCATATGCTTTTTTTTTTTTTTTTAAAGATTTTATTTATTTATTTGACACAGAGAGAGAGAGAGAGAGATCAGATCACAAGTAGGCAGAGAGGCAGGCAGAGAGAGAGGAGGAAGCAGGCTGGCTCCCTGCCGAGCAGAGAGCCCATGTGGGCCTCGATCCCAGGACCCTGGGATCATGACCTGAGCCGAAGGCAGCGGCTTTAACCCACTGAGCCACCCAGGCGCCCAGCATATGCTTTTATACCCATCAACTTGGTACACATACAGCTGTTATTAGTAATTATACCTCTCTGTGCTCCTTGACAACGGTTATTACTGATTCTTACTGGTCGTTAACTGACTTGAAATACTAGTTTTTTATGACACAAGAATTTCACCTGTTACTGCAAATATGATATCTCATTTGAATCTAAAAAATAAAAAATCCATAATCATGAAGACTAGTTCAAAAAGATTCATGTATACCAGTTGATAATTTGCCATTAAAAACAAACCTCTCTAATTGGTCATGATAATCAGCTCATGCCGGCTGATCAGGACTTGAAATTTTTCCTTTATCCTCTAATACAATCTTGTGTGTTGTGTGTTTCAAGGTCTGGAACTAGACTGTCTGTGGAGCGATTGGCTTAGTTCATGCGCTCACTATTGGCTTGGGGAGACCTGAAAAGCAGATTATCAATTGAAGCTCCATATTCTTCTTTAACTTTCCTATCGGAAGATGGTGTGGTGGCTTGAGGAACTCCTGGGTCCTGCTTTGGCAAACTGAACTCTGTAGTCTCTCCTGAGAAATGTCTTTTTTATGATTTGGAACTTTTTCACAAGTGTCAAGGACCTCCTCTTTGACTTAACTTCACAATAGTTTAGCAGAATGCAGTGTTTTCCTTTCCTTGTACTGCAAGAGTGCCCTGCACACATTCACTGTGACAGGCAAGGAAGGAACTACATGTCCCAAATTTTGTCTCTCTGAGAAAATGGGAACTCTATAGCAGAGTGTTGGACGTTGCTCTGTATTTGAAAAAAAAAATTATTCTGTAATCTAGTCTACCAGTTTTAGCATAAATGGCAAATACGAGAAAACTTAATTGAATTAGTACCAGTTCCTTATCTGGTCAACCTCATCATGAATTTGTTAAATTTCAGGCCTTCTTTCTTTGCTCTCATAGGAAGTTGTGTGATCAAAGAGGGTCTAGTTACCTTGATTTTCACCCTTCTATTTGATTGTAAGATTATAATAAAAATATAAATCTTACCATTATACATCAGTACAACATATTAAAAATATCTTACTGTAAGTTAGAAATAAAAGTTTGTAGCTAAGGGGCTTCTTGTTTGGAAATAAAGGATTACTATTCAAACCAGCTATTGAAAAGCATATTAACTTTTGATACAGATTTGAGATTTCGATAAAATAAATGGGAGGTCCCTTTTGCCTTTCCAAAGGGAGACAACAAAGTCAAGTAAGCTCTAGTTTGTAAGATGTAAGGCTTATTTTCATTATCTCTCAAAATTATAATCTCCTGACTACATATAGTACTTATTATTAGCTCTAATGAATGCATGGCCTGATCAGCTCAGGTCCTTGCATTACGCACATGATTGCATGGATTTTATTGGTGCTTGAGCTTCAGCATGATACATCTCTTGCATGACTACTTAATGCTATTAATTCAATTTCAATTACTGGGCCACCTTATTTCAAAATATTTTTAACACTTCCCTTGATACAGTTTCGCAACTCGAATTTGGAGGTACTTTTCATTACACTGGACATTTCTGTTACACCAGATGGCCTTCCTAAGTCATTGTCTCTGTAGGATTTTTTTTTTAATTAAGATAATTAATTGAAATTTCTTTACAGTGGCAAATGCCAAAGCCAAAGCTAGGTACACTGAGACCACTGGAAAGGTAGTCTTTTATTAAAGGCAAGCAATTGAAAGGACACAAGTGGACTATCAACAAACTTTTCAATAAAGTCAGGAAGCCGGCTATCAACACTTG
This sequence comes from Ailurus styani, assembly GCA_002007465.1. Classification (NCBI taxonomy): domain Eukaryota; kingdom Metazoa; phylum Chordata; class Mammalia; order Carnivora; family Ailuridae; genus Ailurus; species Ailurus styani. Next base: position 403,657 of record LNAC01000975.1, read on the forward strand.
GGCTGTTCTTATTGTGTCTGTTATCATAATTGACAGCTTGACGTAAAACCCTATCACATGACTTCTGGGTAGGTATGTAAATGGATAAGAGGTCACTCTTCACATATGCTAGCTGGAGAGGAAACACATTTAAAGGAAGTTTCAGTCAAAATAACGGCATGCAAATGTTTAGCTTTTTGGCTAGTTCTTAAGTTTAAAAAAAAAAACCTTCCACGGTCTGTTTTATCATTCATTTATTTATTCCCTTACTTTGAGTAGTTATCAAATGCTAATATCCAGATAAACCATTCTAATTAATGGAAAAATAAAGTTATGTCTGCTGTAACCTTAAGTTCAGTCAATAAAATCACAAGGGAAAAATTATCTTCTTCGCTAAAATATTTACTTTAAAAGATCTAAGTTGAATCAGGAAAGTAGAGGAAATTCTGGAGGTTATAATTATAGCCATTTTAGCCTTATATATTCTTGGGCTGCACATGAAGGACAGGGTAGGAAAAGAACAGGGATAGGCAAAATAGTGTCTTGGGTGAGAACCAGGGATTAGGAGTTTGCAAGTGTGGCTCTAATGTTGACACACAGGGCATGTCTGACCTTGGACAAGTCCATAAACTTTGCTGTCCTGTATCCTTATCTTGGAAAGGAAAATGTAGAGGTTGAATTACACAATCTCTGAATTCCAGTGAAACCTTAAATTTTACAAGTTAAAGTAGTCTCCATCTAAAAAAACCTTTCATTTTCTGATTCTTAATGATTCATGGTCGGTTATGTTTACTTTGCTCATGGGCTATGCATGCCCATTTAAAGTAATTCTACTGTACTAATTCAATTAAATATCAAGAAGCATGGGTTTCAGAAACTGACATTAGAATTTAAGGTACCAGGATGATTTTGAATATCTTTTTTTTCTTAATGTGTTATGTGTCTTACATATAACAGTTTCATTCTGAGCATTTGCTTGTGCAGTCAGGCTACACCCTGTTCATTCAGAGGCCATTTTATTTGCACCATGGTGAGTAATTAATAATAGCAATAAAATAAAATTCTACTAATCTAAGAGTTAGAGGAGAATTTGGATATCGGAGTGTTAATCTTTTTAAGCACCCCCTCAAAAGCACCTCTACCCCTCAAAAATCTGTTTCCTTGAGGCTATCTGGAGAAATGAAAAGAAAAAACCAAACAAACCCCAAGAGAACATAAAAACATACTTTTGAAGCTATTCCCTTGAGGGTCACTGTAAACTTAAAAAAAAAGTGAGAAGGTAAATTTGCCTGTGTTGATTATTCTGTTTACAGTTTAATGGTTTATTGGTTCAACTGAGAGCTGTTGTCATCATGAGGGACTGTTAGTACATCGGCCTGTTTGCTGAGTCTAGCAAAATAGAACATTTTGCTTACCTTCTTTCCTTTGTTCCCAAAGCTAATTGCTAAGCATTTAACAAAAGCCCCAGTTAGTAACAAGGGAGGGCCCTCATTTGAATAAACAAAATCTTAACTCTGAAATCACAAGCAATATTGATTCTTTATGGCTGTGAGCTACCTGCCTGACTATGTGAGCGGAGTGTAGGAAAGGCTAATGACCCAAATCTTAGGTGTTTTCCCTTATGTTGGTTTTTTTTTTTTTTTTTTTTTTTTTACTGTGTAGATTTTTGAGGGAAACTGGTTGCATCCATCCTTGTTGGCAAGGAACAATGTTCTCATTCCAGAGACTTTATAGAACTCCATCCTAAGAACATGTGCAGTGAAAACTTTACCTTCACTTCTTTCTTAGTTGTTTCGACTATTTCCACCTTAACCCTTTACTCATAGCTTTTTTGAAGGAGAGTCTTACTTCTTTACTTCACCTTGTGCTTGCTTTTGGAATTTCGGGTATATTTGTTTTAATATAAATTTTACCTTAATTTTCTAGATAGTCTAATTTCATGCTGGTAGATGCATGTAAATTAAAGAATTAAAATTATTTATGTGAGTATGCATTTCTATAAGGATATGGATATGCTGAGGTCTGTCAGACTCTACATTGTTACAAAAATAATAATTGCTGCCCATTTCCATACAAACAGACAACTTTAACAGACTAAATTTCTAAACTTATCAGTACCTAGTGTTTTAAGTTTGATTACATTGGAGAAAGCAAGTCATTTCCTAATTTTTGAAGGAAAATACTTGGAAAACCCATTAGAGTGTTATTGAAGCTTAGGTATCACTTTAAAGTTTTAAAATTTTTTTTTTTTTAAAGATTTTATTTATTTATTTGACACAGAGAGAGAGATTACAAGTAGGCAGAGAGGCAGGCAGAGAGACAGGGAGAGGAGGAAGCAGGCTCCCCGCTGAGCAGAGAGCCCGATGCAATGCGGGCATCGATCCCAGGACGCTGAGATCATGACCTGAGCCGAAAGCAGAGGCTTTAACCCACTGAGCCACCCAGGCGCCCAAAGTTTTAAAATTTAATTTAAAAAGGAATCGATAGCTAAAGTATGTAACACTGACTCTTTCACAGGACAGAAAGCGAGGAATCATCATACCAAACTCAAATAACATTTTCACCTATTACTTTAAATTTGTTTAGAGCATAATGTAAAAGTTTTTGTTGTTGGGGATACTGACTTATAGTAATACTAAGAACATTTGACTTGCCCCCAAAAGAAGGTTTAATACACCCAAGATTAACCTTTTGTCACCTAGAATCTATTCAAAATTTGCTGAGTCAGAACTACATTTGTAAAACAGTCTTTGTAATTGATCTTATTAGGAATAATGTCATGGAAATCTTTAGTGAAGAGGTGACTTCTATTTTAATTATTTGTTTCCCCTACCACACCATCACTTTTAAAATTTCACTTTTTCAGGAGGTTTATTATTCAAAGATGCAAATGCAAAAGAAGGTTAATTAATAAAGACCGAAAAACCTTTAGAGTCTCTTGTTTAAGTGACTTAAGTCATTTATAACTTATAAGCATGTATAAACCTGTCTTCTCAGAAATTTTTAGAAATATTGATAAATGCCACCTCACAATCTAAGTAGCTAAGTAAATATAATTTTTATTTTTCACTTTCAGTAATGGAGAGGAAATTAATCCAATACAGATTAATGTCCTGCCAATTTCTTTGGCATCTAAATTATTGCTAACTACTACATTCAGTGATCGTTTTGTATATATTTCATTATTTAGGAAGAAAATATTCCTATTGAATTTATCTTAAATATGGATGAAAGTGAATCGTTGTAGTCAGATTTAACCCTTTTGGGGACTACTCTTAGGAAAGAAAAATCCAAAAATACATTGATTTTAAATGTTACATATGTGGCCAAAGGTAACCCACCTGACAGTTTTTAGGATGGTAAACAAACTGATAAATGAAACATGAGCAACGTGTGAACAACAAAAAAATTAAGCAGTTTACAAATGCTTCCTTCCAAGGAGACATAGTGTTCCTGTAATTGTTTGTGATACAAGTCCGTTAATCAGCGAGTAATGTTTAGGTTCACATGACTTTGTGAAAGCATCTTTTTCCGAACACTTCTCCAGTCTAAGCTGAGGGACCCACAGAAGCTAACCTGAAGTTAGTAAAATTATCATGAGCTGGGCCTGAAGAGACACCTCCATTCTGGAGAGTGTTCAATTGACTGAAAACTAGGGTTTTCATGGACGAGAGCAGAATCAAAGAGTGGTGCCTAAGGTCATCTTTACACAAGCTCAGGGTTTTTTGTTTTTTAACTGTTTCTAGATTATTTTGGTAGTACTGTTTTTAAAAAACGTATTTTGAAATAGGCAATCGGCTTGCTGTTGCTGAAAAAAAGAACAAGTTCAGGTTGTCCCATCACATTGCATTACTGATTAGATGATCCATTTGGAGAACTCAACAAAAATCTCGCCATAAAGTTTGTGATCTGTTTGATTTTAAAACTAGGCAAGTACACATTTTCTCCATCATGCAAGGATGGTGGTCCATTTTTAGAATATTTTTCATTCCAGTTTAATTTTTTTACTGGTTTTGGCTTCTTTATGAATACATTCTGAGAAGAATCTATGTATCTATCAATCTATCTGGCTATCTATCTATCTATCTATCTATCTATCT
>LNAC01000975.1:418243-430782 GCA_002007465.1 Ailurus styani
TTTTTTTTTTTTTCTTTAAGTTGCCTCTTGGGAAAGTAAGGTTAATGCCATGTACAATGCTAGTTTGCATGTGTTCATTTAAATACTAAAAACTGTAGTACTGCTCGATCCATATCTGACTGCTAGGTTTCAATTGACAGCTGAGGATTTGTGACTGGACCATGAATCAAAACGGCAGGCATTTATACCCCAGTACCAGTGAGGATACATTGGGAATTACTTGGCAAAGGTAACATTTTAATTATTTCCAACCCTACACTTACACCTAAAAATTACATGAGCTATAGTGTTTGTTTTTAACTAGCTTTACAGAAAATCTATGTTAAAAGTTGAGTTGTTTTGGCTTTACCATCCCTCTTTCCCTCCCCTCCTCCTTTCTTTCTTATGTAAGTGCATCTTCAGATTAATTTGGAACTGTAGCATATGCTAATTGATCATTGGAGTTTGTAAGTGCTGTCAAATGTTTTCAACAGTTTATAAATTGGGGGAGGGGGTGGGGAGAAGATTTGACACTTAGATCTTAGGACCTGAAAAATGAAATCATAGTTCTAAGGAAGATTTTTCAGCTGTTTGAGGTTTAATAAAGCATTGGTTTTTCACATTATAGATTCTTCTCATTTCAGCTCTTTCCTCTACTACTAACTGAACCATTTTAGTATTCACTTATTCCTCTATCAGAAGGGAAAAGCTAGGACAAAATTTTCCAGTTAGTCAATTTAACTGTCATTAGTGACACTCATTAATTTGGGAGTCAGAAGACTGTTGAAATCAATAGCTAAAGAAGGAATTTGATTGAAATGAAGTTTTAACCTCTGTTCATTGATATGGATCGTTAAGAACTGAATTTATTTGGTTGGCTGAGAAAATTATTCTAAAAGTTTATTTTCAAAACTAGTTTTGATATTGTCTCATGTATTGGTTTTGGAAAGTAAGTAGTGCTAAGTCCACTTCTTATGTATGATTTTAATAAAGAACAAATTGTGTCAAATTGACAAATTAAATAATTAAAATTCATGGCATAATCATATATAATAAAAGATAAAAATTTATAAAAAGAGTGAGGTAATCCCATAAGGAGTTCACCAAAAGTAGAGCCAACATAATTTTCCAGCCTTGTTATAATTATAATGCCTGTGTTAAAAAAATTACATACTCCCAATATCGGTTGTAAATGTGCTGCCCATCTCTATTTTACTTGATAGAGACTGTTGAAAAGTAGAATTTAAAAGAATTCAATTAACAGAATGTCCACTTTTACTCAGGTGAAAACCACAAGAATTATTTGGAGTCCGTTTAAAAAACTTCATGACTTTTTATTAATACATTTCCTAAAATGAATACAATATGACTTTGCCTCTTTTTAAAGATTGGCATAACATCCACTGTAAAATGTATACATTTTTACATAGTTTAATCTTTTCTCCAAGAAGCTTATGTAATTCCTCCATTTGGGAAAAAAAGAGAATATATGCTTATAAAAAAGAAAATAAGCAGAAGGAAATCATCTTATTCAAATAGTTTTAGTAAGAATATGAATTAAATCCAATGAAACTGTCTTATTTAAGTGCTCTTAATTATTTTTAAGTTAGCTTAATTGGATTTGATAACACCATCTTTGGATTTAATTTTATTAAATAACTTCCTTATATTCCATGTTCTCTTTGTCAGTCAGCAAAATGGACTGCGTCTGCATACAAACCTTACCGTATTTATAAGAATTGCAAACCAGATGAAGTCTCCTCATGTTTTTAAATGTGGTTGTAGCTGTGTGAACTTCTGAATCTGTGGATTATCGATTGACATTTACCTCTCTAAAGTAGGATAGCACCTCTATAAAGAACATTAAAACCAAATAAAGGTATAAATTATTGGTGATTTGAAATATAACTGCACCCAGTTCCTAGTTATTTTTTGAATCAAAAGTTGATATCCCTGAAAGGGGAAAGGTGAGTGGACAGTGAATCATCACAGAACACTTGGATCGGAGAATTGATATGATGACTAAACCCAGTTCTTAGGAGAGCATTGTTCATGGTACAGAATCCCTTCTTGTTGAAAAAAATTGATGTGGTAACCAGCTTCAGGCTAGAAAGAGTTGGAAAGAAATTCAGAACTCATTTCATTAAGATTTTCTTTCTTCTCGCAAAGATTCACTTTTTTGATTAATGGATAATGATACATAGAAGGCTTTAATATTTCAAAAAGCTTTAAAAGGTAGCTTTTGGTTTGTTCTCTTTCTGTCATGATTCAGAAGGCACATCACTGATAATGGTGGCTGTCCCAGTCATGCATTCAACAGGTACTTACTTAATCTCTGTGGTAGGCTGTCCCAAATGTTGGCTGACTGACACAGGTGCCCACAGTTCTGAAAACCTAAGCATCCTGCAGTTTACAATAAATATGCTCTAACAAGACAGGAATTTGCTTTGCTTTGTTGTAGTTTTTTTTTTTTAATGGGCATAAGTCGAATCCATATCTGATAATACAGATAGGCCCTATCTGTGGCACAGCATGTATTTATAACATATTCATGGTTTGTGTTCTGTGCTTATTTATGAAACTTCATGTATTTTTTTTCTAGAAAAGATATTATAAAAATAAATCATAAACTTCTGCAATACTACTGCTTTTAAGGCATACAACAGACATCTAAAATCATCAGGGAACTGCTACAACTTTAAAATTATCTGATTAAATAAAAAATATCTGAGAAAAGTAGAGCCGTTCAACCAGAGAATTAAATAATGTGCCTTTGTCATAATGGAATAAAGAAACTATCAGGCTATTTTTGTGGTGGTTGTTGCTTTTTGTTTTCAACAAAAGGCAATCCCTGGAGACTTCCTAGTAGAAAAGGGCAAAGCAAAGAAGGTGTTTGGGTTTTGCTGTGTGTTTTGGCTTTGCTTTGTTTTATTTTGTTTTGATTGTTGTTTGTTGCCATTACTTTTCTTAGTACAGTCCTTTGTCCGTGGTGGCCCCCCCCTTTCTGCTTTAAGCCGATTCTCCTGTAGACGTGTTTCCATGTCACGGGCAGCACCTTGTGCAGGACTGAAAACGGCAGTGCCGGGAGAGCTGGGCCACTGTAATCAAAGCGGGAAGATTTCCTCCATCCTCCTCCCTCTCTGCCCCACCCCCACTCCGGCGAAGAAACGTTCCCTTAGGAACCAAGGCGGACTGCATCGGAAAGTTTCACAGACTTACTAGGTCGCAACCCTGAAGGTGTTTTGTTGTTTCGACCTTAGAATTTTGTGAGCTTTGTGTGTGTGTGTGTTTGCTTGCACCTTGAAAATGTGAATTTTTCTGTCTAACCCAAAGGTTGCCGCAGTCAACCCACAGTGAAATCCATTGGGGAAGGGCTCATTTCTTTAGTCGGGAGGGGCTCAGCTCTTGGGAGGGTAATAGGTGATGAGTTGCCGTTGCTGTTCATAAGGGTACTGTTGTGTCTGTGCTTTGTCCTCCGACGGGGACAAATTACACTGTGGCATATGTGAGTTATGTGGGTGTAAACAAACATAGCAGTGAACTCCCTAACTGGCTTTCTTTTTTTGAAACTATAGCCTGAACATGGCTTGTACTATCAAGTATGAAAGAGCAATGTAATTGAATGAAAAAAGAAAGCCGAAGGACAATCCAAGAATAATATAAACATAAGTTATTTTAAAACATTGGAGGGAGTGCTTTATGCAAAAGAGAAACTGGCTTTATTGTTTCATTCCCTCTTCTCTGCCTTCACCCCTTTCAAGAGAAGCAAAGCCACAAGTGAGTGGCTGCATGTGTCTGATGGCTTATATAAACATAGAAGAAGCCTTCAGATGGCTAAAATAAACACGCGTGTGTTACTGAAGGATATGTTTACACAAACCATTTGCTCAGCCTCTGAAATAATGAATAAATGAAGATTTCACTGAAATAATTGGAAGGATTTTTGTGTCTCTGCTGATGCCATAATTGAATGGCACCAAAGAGACTTGTATCAGGTACTTTCCATGTTACATGTGTTAGCAGTTCCTTTCTCTGAGTTGAATACTTCATTCTGTAGTTACTTTACACGTGTTTTTGTAAGAAATTGTCGTTTATTACTGCAATTCTAGGGAATCGCTTGATTTCCCAGGAGAAATTTAGCAGCCAGTAAAGATTATTTGGATCTGGTTGGTCAGGAGGGGGAGGGCAAAAAGGAAGGAGTCAGATCATTCATTTCCTACATGGAACCCTATTTGCATAACACTGTCCTCAACCATTTACCATCTCCATTGCTTTATCCATGAACTGTTCTTTGTGAGATACACTCCCTCAATGATAGAAGAATGAAGATTTAAACAAAAGCAATCTTCAGTATTGGGTTGCAAACCATGTTTGCATATAAACACACGTGTGTGCATATGTGATGTGTATATACGCGTATGTGCGTGCGTGCATATAGTCCACGTGTGTCTCCACACATACCTAGACATAGGCCACATACATGGCAAGGACAGTAGGCTTCCTGTCCTTAGGTAGTATTAAGAGTTAACTCTTATTTCAACATTACGCTTAGACCATCCCTCCGAATTCACTAGGTTAGCATTTCCTGCTTTCAGTTTGTTATCTTGACACATAACTACAGCACAGCAGCTGGGTTGTTCCTGGAGTTCCTGGGGGGAGCTTTATTCTCAGAGTGCTGAATTTCCTTTTCAGCTGTCAGCTCTAAAGTGCGTTCAAAATGTTCAACTTTTTACACACCATTCTGGGCCCCTAGCACCACTCTGGGACTATGATAGAAATGCTGATAAGGTAGATGAATGGAAGCATCTTTGGTTCCAGGAGGAGAACTGCAAAAGCCAAAAATGCACATGTCCACCGTTGTTTGGCAGTGGGGTTACTGGCTACTGGTGTTCTTTGCATCTGATATTCTTTCTAAAAGAAGGGCTCCCTTCTCATCAAAAATTATTTGCACCTGTTATGAAATAAAAAATGGTTCCGGTCTTGAAAACAGTCTTGATAATGGTGTTCACACATACACACACACACACACACACACACACACACACACACACAATCACAATATCAGTAATCTGGCTGTTGAAAAATGCATTGGGATTTGCTGTAGTTTTGCCTAACTTTCTCCATTTATAAAGAAAGATTTGTACAACACAACATTTCCTTTTTATCTAGGAAACTCTTCAGAACACTTCCTAAGAAATTAATTGTATTCCAGCCAGACTTGCATGCTGCCATCCCACAGGAAATGGGTCAGCAATCCATTAAGATGCCATTAGATAATCTAATTTGGAACTTAATCTCTAAATTAACCATGCTCCATACTTGAAGCATACTTGAGAGAAAGAAAAAAGTTTACGTTTGAATCGATAGGGGAGCCGAAGCGTGAAGAAGGCTGTTTGTTTTTTCTGTAGCTGTGGTCACGTCTCAAGCCGTCTGGTAACCAGGAGAAACCAGACATGATGTAATTCCAGATTGAACTTGAACTTCAGGGACTTAGGATAGGGGAACAATGGACCATAGGAATCAATAATGTCCATTTTCCACATGATTATGTTTGGAGCTTTAAGTTAACCTTTACGGGAGAAGCAGCAGGATCTGCGGTGTGACCAAAATGAGATGATCCAGAGACAAGATGTTAGAGGAAAGAAAACAACTTTTTCCGTGATATTTTCTGAGCAGCACTGCAGATTCCAGCAGGATTAGAAAAGTTCCCGCTCTGCAGTAAACCGGTGGCCTGTTCAGAGCACTCTTTGTTCGCTTAGGTAGGACAAACTTAATCTTATGTTTCCTGTCAGATGATTTTTGGCTGCACTACGGGAGAGGGAGGAGCGCGATTCAGAAAATTCCCAAACGTAAACCTTGCTGATTAACCCTTTGCAATGAAAGAAGCCCTTTAAACACCTACTTTATCTGAAGATGTTTTACGTAAAGCGCCATATTTACATATGTATTACGTCCGTGAGGAGTCCGCGCCCTCACCAGCCAACGCCCCTTATATTAACTGACCTTTTTGATTTTCCTGTTGGCAGCGCTGTGAGTAGGTCGGTGGTGAATTTTTAGCCCTATTTACTTAGATAACAAAGCATAGGAAGGCGTACATGTACTCATAAACGTTAAGAAAAAAAGAAAAGGCAGAAAAGCCTGTTTGAGTTCAAGAAATTGAAGAGCACGAATTTTGAATACTCGCCAACCGTCGAAAGTTACAATTATTCTCTCCTTTGTTAATTCTCGTTTCACATGAAGGAAGGTGTTTTTTTTTTTCTTTTGCACATGTGATTGTTTCTGCATATATATGAGCAGACATGCTTTAAAAATGTGTTCGGTTCCCTAATCACTTGTGATTTTGTGATTCGGAATTCCGACACAAGTAAGTTCTGTTATTTAGAGGTGAAATTGTACCAATGAACAAGCTGATTTTGGCTTTACAATGACAATCATTTGGGAAAGAATCGCTTTTTGCTTTTGTATAAAACTTACATTTCTTTTTAATTTAGTATGCCTTGGGTGAGTTTCTCTAGTGAAAGGCACTATTTGGGAGCACTATTTTTGTAGAGAATTTTGTCTGCTGTTGAAGACTCACATATGCTAATAAGGGGAGCAGTAGCACTTGTAACAATAGCACTGAAAGGAACCCCAGGGATAGAGAGGAATACAGACTAGAGAAAGGATGGAAACCCACATGTAGGGTTCTCTGCTGTGGTACAGTCTGTGGGAGGAGACCAAATAACTACTGTGCGCCTGGTGATGCTGTATTTTTTAATTGGCTGAAACCTCCCACAGCTACACAAGTCGTTACATATGTATGCCTGTGTGTACTATAATTTATTTACAATTAGCCATCTTGGTAGTAATTCTCTATCTTTCATTTTCTGTTCTAAAACATGAAAAATATCAGACAATTTTAAAAAAATCTGCTTAACCTGGCCTATTTAGGGGGATTGTGTTCTTCTTATGTCTAAAGTCAACATTTTGAGGAAATACATTCTTATTATTTTTACGTATATAGGTTGCCTTGTTGAAGCGTCTTCTAGGATTTTGTAAGACCTTTTTACTTAAAGAGTGCAGTAATTTAATGAGCACATTTTGTCTTTAGCTGCAGTGGTCCAAACATAAGGGCTCTTCTTGCCTCATGCTCTTCACTAGATAACATATTTCGCGGGCAGAAGTCATTATTTTACTTAGAAAATGCTAATACTCATGCACGGTAAAGTTAACATTCAGGCCAGCATGCTCCAATAATGAAAACACATCTGAAACAATTGAATATAAATTAATGAGCTTTGATGGCCTACCGTTTTGATATGTTATTTCCAAAATCGTTGGTCCCCAAGGAGTAGCAATAAAGAAGGCTATTTACCTACTTAGTTAAGAAACAAATACGTTTCTTTTTCATTACTATGAAGTACTATTGCTTGCAGTTAGAATAATTCCACGAGCCACCTGCAGTTTACGATATTTGGTGTTTCCCAGAGAGCCCACAAGAGTACTTTGCAGTTCAGGTAAGAGCTGGCCAGGGAGCTTTCCGATACAGATTATTACAAATAGTAATAATCATTAGAAATCATCTTGCATGCAAATGAGATCATTCAGATAGCAATAATGATCCTTAAAAATGGGGGAAATAAATCGAAGAAGTCCAAGACCTGTGTAAAGCACTTTGTATATTTCACTTCTAGTGTAGCCTCATCTAGAGTGGAACTCAATAAGCAAATTATTGACATACAGCCACATCTGTATGTACATAAACAAAGGCAAATATTGTATTCAGCTGAAATGAATCTGGAATTGGATAAATGAGATACCATTATTTGTGTTGAGATTTGGACTCAAGAGTTATATGCTTCTCTGGCAGTCTCAGTGTGTCTAAATGATGTGGACCTTAATTCATAGAATCTCTTCTATAATTTAAGGATAATATAAATTCTTGACTAGTGATAAAAGTCAAATGTGTTTCACAAAAGAGGGAGAAGAGGTAAAGTATAGTGAGAAAAAATGTAGATCCTAGAACCACACTGCTGGAGTTCAAATCCTGGCTTCTGTGACTTAATAGCAACATGACTTGGGCAAGGCACTTAACTTCCTAGTTCCAGTTCCCTCCTCCCTAAGATCAGAATAAAACCAGCACTTTTCTCATAGATTCACTAGGAGGATGGAAAATTCATAAAACACTACCTGGCCAATAATCCACACCATGTAAGTACTAGCTACGAGTATATTTATTACATACCACTCTTTTTGTTCTAAGACTTTGATGAATTCTTAAATACATTCTTATTGTATAATAACATATAATAATCCTCACAACGTTTTTTTTTTTTTNTTTTTTTTTTTTTAAGTAAGCTCTATGCTCCATGTAGGGTTTGAACTCATGACCCTGAGATCAAGAGTCCTGTACTCTACCCACCAAGCCAACCAGGTGCTCCCAACATATAATAATTCTTAAATATATAGGTACTTAAATACCACCCATATATTCCTTCAACTGATCTAGCATATTTTCCCAAGACACCGTCCACGTCCACAGCATTTGCATTATGTCAAAGTAAGCAGCCAGTCCAAATGCATGCATACATGATTCAGGACAGCATGGCTTAATTAATACTTAATTAACCTGCCCTTGATAGGCTTTTCCAGGTAGATTTTAGTTACTAATAGGGAAAATTGTTTATTGTGCATTTTGGTAAAGGTACTAATACCTGTGTGTTAATTATTGTAGCAATAAAATTAGAAGTATGTAGCTAAGGAAGTAAAAAACTTTTCTTCTTGGATATATTTAAAACAGGTGCAAAGGAATGAAAGGTAAATCCTTCTTTTCAGTTAAGGTCTTTATTTATTTTCCATGCTTCCTGGACCGTCGCTTATTTTTATTGCTGTCTATAAGTAATGTAGCTCCTAGTAGAGTTGAGGTATTCCTGAATATATAAAATTCTTTGTGCTTCCTTCCTATAATATTTTTGTTAAGCTTCTTGAAAGAGTACTTACTGTCTTTGAGGTAAATATGGTAGTCGTATGATTAAATCAGTATGTGAAATCTGAATGGGCAATATTATTACTCCCCTAAAAAGTATTAGTGTGCTGGGTACTTTCAGAGTTTATAAAATGCTTGACAAATGGGTGACCCAAACCATTATCAGATAAACGCAGATCAGTAGTAAATGAATTTTGCCATTCTTCAAATAGCTCTTATTTCAAGACATAGTTGAAGTGAAGTCTTTGACTTTGGTTCCTTACTCAACTTATTGTTCCATATATGTTTATTTGGCACTCCGTGGTTCTTGGTGGTTACTGAGGTATAAATCAAGGGCCCAGGCCTCTGGCCTAGAAGACACAGTCTTCCATATAGAAAGTACAACCATCAAATGTAGACTTGCCCAGAGCAATTTTCTATCTTTCACTGAATGATATAGAGTCTGTTTACTACTTGTAGATGCAATGACCAACTACTTTATCCAGTTTTTCCAAGGATATGAAATATATAAATAGCGTGCCATTTCTAAAAGGAGGAAATGGGTATCCTTTTACCCTGTATCCTTACCATAAGGTCATTCTAATACAACTTCAACTAGATTTGTTTTCAGAGGATATATATGGACTTTCAGAGTTTCTTGATCACCCGGACCAACCACATATTCTGTGCGCAAGTCTCTCACACAGTTATTTAGGTTATGATCCAGCTGTGTGGGGCATGGGAAATCCACTGTCTCCTGAAGCAAATATTGCCTTCGGGAACTCTGTTCAAAAGTTCTTTCTAATCTAGGGTCAATGTCTGACCGCCTAGGGAAGCAGTATAATATAGGTAAATGGCCATGGGAATCAGAAATGATTCATATCTGAGGTCTAGGCGGGTAACTTGGAGCAAGTTTAAACCTCTCGATTTTCTCATCTGTGAAATGGGGATAATGGCAATTTCAAGAGTTCATTGAGAAAATCAAGGGAGATAGCAAATGTAAAATACCCAGAATGGTTCTTGCTTATAGTAGGGCCTCAGCATGGTTTCCTTCTGGAAGTTTCTCCCTTTATGCTAATTCTTTCCACCTGAGCTATTCAAGTCTATATTTCTTTACTCCACTGTTGTGTCTGCCCTGTCTCCCTTCAGCTGTTCCTCAAAAGACATGATTTGGTGGGTTTCTTCATCAAAGAAATATAATAGTTTTTGTTTCTCTTGAGTGATGCCTAGAAACAATACAATGCTTCCGAAATAGTCTGGTGAGGATAAAATGGGCCGTCACTTCCCATTAATGCATCTTAAGGTCAAAATAATTTGTTACTTTGCTTCTTCCCTTTTTGGGGCAGCCGCATCTTGCATTTGGTGAGACTAATGTGAAAATATCCCTGATATCAGGCATTTTAGAATTTTGATTTAACTTGTATCTGTTCTGTGTATAAGGAAATATCTCATCATATGCACAGAGTAGAAGTCATTAGGGTGAATTCTGCTTTGTGTTAAGGTATAACCAAGATCTCTTTTTTGCTTTTTTCATGTCTGGTTTTTCAAAGTACTTTATATTCTTTTCCTTTTTTAATGTTATGGCCTATGTATATTTTCTAAAGACGTGCTTTCATCATTTAGTCATGCCTATCTTCTGTTTGCCTAAAGAAAAGGTGATTTGGCAATGGAGAGTAGAATGGAGGCAAAGTCTGTGCATGCTTGAAGATCTGTTGCCGAAGTGGCTTAACTTGACCTTGAGTATTTTGAAATCTTTCAGTTATGTTCGACATCTCTTAAGACATAGAGGCACAGATTATTGGACAAAGGGTGATTCTCATTTCATTGTGAATTAAGACTGTTAAACTGTTAAACATATAACTAGTTTTGTGTGTGGAGATAAGTATGGATATGTGTGTTTATTTTACCCATACTGGTGATCAGCGGCTTTGATTTATATAGAGGGAGTTAGATATGTAAAAAGCATGGTTACCTGAAAAACTATGCAACTTGAGGCATTCTCTCTTTGAGATGAAATGATCTAGGCTATTTTGTTTGACTAAACTTTTTACATTGTTACCATAATCTTTTAATTTGTTTTACCATATTTTTTTCAATGAGACTACCAAAAAGCTCTAAGAAATGTCTGTGCCTTATAGTTCTGAACCTAAACTATAAATTGGCAATAAGAGACTTGTAAAACTCATATATGAGGTCTGCATAGTGTTAATGTTTCAGATTTATTTCCCCCAAAGGTTCATAAACAGTATTGACAAATATATTGCACTCTGCAATTTTGACACGGTCATAATGTAGGATGGGAGGTTTGAAAAGTTTAAGTAAACATCTAAATTGAACTTGTTAGATATTCTGCAGCAATAGTCCTGTTAGTTACTAGCATCAATTTGTTTTTACTGAGCATTTCCAAAGAATAATACATGTCTCTTTTTAGAACCACATAAGAGAGCTATTGCAAAATAAACCCTGAATTCTTGTCTTTTTTGCCATCAGTCAGAGACTTCTCCATTTAAGGACTCACACCTATTTTCAATCATTAAAATATACTTTATTTTCCTAAAGTATGCAATCTCTACATGACTTTCCAGAGCCCATTGAATTTGGGACACGCTTTTGCAAAGTGATTTGCTTGTTGTTGACACTGTCTTTTACTGTCAAGGATCATCAACTTGAGCTAGTCTTTTTGTTTCTCCTACATGCTTTCCATTTCGGGTTAAAAATAATGGGTATCTGTTTTTGTAATTTGTTTTATTTGCTAAGAAGTAATTAGCATTGGCTATAGCCAGACTCTACAGGGATTGACAAGACAGTCATTTTCTTTGTGGAGCTCACCTTTCAGTTGGTAAGATAATCACAGCTACAGGTGACTATGCTAGGAAGTAAAAAATACTCTCATAGTAACAAAGTGCAGTGAAAGTACAATTGGGAAAATAGCTTTTACGATGGATCATGTAACATTTCTCTCCCAATCAATCATGCAAAGGGAAGATGTGTGTGGGAAGAGAGAAATATGTGAAAATAATTAAGTCTCTTGGAAAAGGTTTCAGTAACAACTATTCTAATTCTTGAGAATTATGATTTTTAAACAGATAGTGAGGACATCTCTTTTTAGTTTGAATTATTTCTTGTTCAAACTCTTATTTGATCATTCCTCAATCTTTAGTTTTTGTTAATACCAAAACGTCTCTAATTTTAAGCTCAGAGATGTCTAATTTTCTTTTTAGAGGGGGCCAAATCACAACATATTCGTGGAAATACGTGATGATTGTGAACCCCACTTTTTAAAAACACAGAGTTGGGTGGGATTGAGAGCACTCAACTGATTTTTGCATACACAAAAATTTATTGAACATCCACCCTCTGCTGGTATCATAGTCAATGGAGAGCAAAGAGAGAGGTGGACTTTGCTATTGTGGAGCTCATAGTCTAATCATAAAATCCCTCCAGTGTGAAATTTTTCTATTGAATTATCAACTCAGAAATATGCACTTAGGCATGTACTAATAAGACACATTTTGTGTAGAGATATCACCAGAGTAAAATAAGTTATATATACTAAAAAGAAGAACCTGATAGATAGATATCTATTTTATTTATTTATTTATTTATTTATTTATTT